>JARJEI010000096.1:0-138618 GCA_029955415.1 Lottia scabra
CGACCTTTTTTTTCAAACATTTATTGACCAAAACGTAGTTTACTTTAAGAAAAAATGGGTTTACCCTAGTCTAGGACACTGAAATTGGCTAACCCTAGACCCATTTCAGCAAGTTCGGCTGGCCGAGTGGATAGCGTGCTGGAGCGTCACCTACGGGGTCTCACGCCCCCGAGTTCGACCCTCGGTAAAAACAAAATTTTTTTTTCTTTTTTTTTCCAAAACCAAATACTTTCGTTTAGTCCATCAATTTCAGCATATATTTTTCTGTTGTGAACAACTAGAAAAACAGTGGAAATCTAAGCTTAATTGCCTTTGACCTAATTTTTATCCCTTGGAAGCCATTTTGGATAGTTTTAAATGTTTGATGACCCCGTTAAGCCCGGTTTGATAATATATCGTTCCAATTTTGTGTTGAGAAGATGCGCTATGAAATTCTGATTCGTTTCATATGCGGAAACTCCATCTTCGACCTTTTTTTTCAAACATTTATTGACCAAAACGTAGTTTACTTTAAGAAAAAATGGGTTTACCCTAGTCTAGGACACTGAAATTGGCTAACCCTAGACCCATTTCAGCAAGTTCGGCTGGCCGAGTGGATAGCGTGCTGGAGCGTCACCTACGGGGTCTCACGCCCCCGAGTTCGACCCTCGGTAAAAACAAAATTTTTTTTTCTTTTTTTTTCCAAAACCAAATACTTTCGTTTAGTCCATCAATTTCAGCATATATTTTTCTGTTGTGAACAACTAGAAAAACAGTGGAAATCTAAGCTTAATTGCCTTTGACCTAATTTTTATCCCTTGGAAGCCATTTTGGATAGTTTTAAATGTTTGATGACCCCGTTAAGCCCGGTTTGATAATATATCGTTCCAATTTTGTGTTGAGAAGATGCGCTATGAAATTCTGATTCGTTTCATATGCGGAAACTCCATCTTCGACCTTTTTTTTCAAACATTTATTGACCAAAACGTAGTTTACTTTAAGAAAAAATGGGTTTACCCTAGTCTAGGACACTGAAATTGGCTAACCCTAGACCCATTTCAGCAAGTTCGGCTGGCCGAGTGGATAGCGTGCTGGAGCGTCACCTACGGGGTCTCACGCCCCCGAGTTCGACCCTCGGTAAAAACAAAATTTTTTTTTCTTTTTTTTTCCAAAACCAAATACTTTCGTTTAGTCCATCAATTTCAGCATATATTTTTCTGTTGTGAACAACTAGAAAAACAGTGGAAATCTAAGCTTAATTGCCTTTGACCTATTTTTTATCCCTTGGAAGCCATTTTGGATAGTTTTAAATGTTTGATGACCCCGTTAAGCCCGGTTTGATAATATATCGTTCCAATTTTGTGTTGAGAAGATGCGCTATGAAATTCTGATTCGTTTCATATGCGGAAACTCCATCTTCGACCTTTTTTTTCAAACATTTATTGACCAAAACGTAGTTTACTTTAAGAAAAAATGGGTTTACCCTAGTCTAGGACACTGAAATTGGCTAACCCTAGACCCATTTCAGCAAGTTCGGCTGGCCGAGTGGATAGCGTGCTGGAGCGTCACCTACGGGGTCTCACGCCCCCGAGTTCGACCCTCGGTAAAAACAAAATTTTTTTTTCTTTTTTTTTCCAAAACCAAATACTTTCGTTTAGTCCATCAATTTCAGCATATATTTTTCTGTTGTGAACAACTAGAAAAACAGTGGAAATCTAAGCTTAATTGCCTTTGACCTAATTTTTATCCCTTGGAAGCCATTTTGGATAGTTTTAAATGTTTGATGACCCCGTTAAGCCCGGTTTGATAATATATCGTTCCAATTTTGTGTTGAGAAGATGCGCTATGAAATTCTGATTCGTTTCATATGCGGAAACTCCATCTTCGACCTTTTTTTTCAAACATTTATTGACCAAAACGTAGTTTACTTTAAGAAAAAATGGGTTTACCCTAGTCTAGGACACTGAAATTGGCTAACCCTAGACCCATTTCAGCAAGTTCGGCTGGCCGAGTGGATAGCGTGCTGGAGCGTCACCTACGGGGTCTCACGCCCCCGAGTTCGACCCTCGGTAAAAACAAAATTTTTTTTTCTTTTTTTTTCCAAAACCAAATACTTTCGTTTAGTCCATCAATTTCAGCATATATTTTTCTGTTGTGAACAACTAGAAAAACAGTGGAAATCTAAGCTTAATTGCCTTTGACCTAATTTTTATCCCTTGGAAGCCATTTTGGATAGTTTTAAATGTTTGATGACCCCGTTAAGCCCGGTTTGATAATATATCGTTCCAATTTTGTGTTGAGAAGATGCGCTATGAAATTCTGATTCGTTTCATATGCGGAAACTCCATCTTCGACCTTTTTTTTCAAACATTTATTGACCAAAACGTAGTTTACTTTAAGAAAAAATGGGTTTACCCTAGTCTAGGACACTGAAATTGGCTAACCCTAGACCCATTTCAGCAAGTTCGGCTGGCCGAGTGGATAGCGTGCTGGAGCGTCACCTACGGGGTCTCACGCCCCCGAGTTCGACCCTCGGTAAAAACAAAATTTTTTTTTCTTTTTTTTTCCAAAACCAAATACTTTCGTTTAGTCCATCAATTTCAGCATATATTTTTCTGTTGTGAACAACTAGAAAAACAGTGGAAATCTAAGCTTAATTGCCTTTGACCTAATTTTTATCCCTTGGAAGCCATTTTGGATAGTTTTAAATGTTTGATGACCCCGTTAAGCCCGGTTTGATAATATATCGTTCCAATTTTGTGTTGAGAAGATGCGCTATGAAATTCTGATTCGTTTCATATGCGGAAACTCCATCTTCGACCTTTTTTTTCAAACATTTATTGACCAAAACGTAGTTTACTTTAAGAAAAAATGGGTTTACCCTAGTCTAGGACACTGAAATTGGCTAACCCTAGACCCATTTCAGCAAGTTCGGCTGGCCGAGTGGATAGCGTGCTGGAGCGTCACCTACGGGGTCTCACGCCCCCGAGTTCGACCCTCGGTAAAAACAAAATTTTTTTTTCTTTTTTTTTCCAAAACCAAATACTTTCGTTTAGTCCATCAATTTCAGCATATATTTTTCTGTTGTGAACAACTAGAAAAACAGTGGAAATCTAAGCTTAATTGCCTTTGACCTAATTTTTATCCCTTGGAAGCCATTTTGGATAGTTTTAAATGTTTGATGACCCCGTTAAGCCCGGTTTGATAATATATCGTTCCAATTTTGTGTTGAGAAGATGCGCTATGAAATTCTGATTCGTTTCATATGCGGAAACTCCATCTTCGACCTTTTTTTTCAAACATTTATTGACCAAAACGTAGTTTACTTTAAGAAAAAATGGGTTTACCCTAGTCTAGGACACTGAAATTGGCTAACCCTAGACCCATTTCAGCAAGTTCGGCTGGCCGAGTGGATAGCGTGCTGGAGCGTCACCTACGGGGTCTCACGCCCCCGAGTTCGACCCTCGGTAAAAACAAAATTTTTTTTTCTTTTTTTTTCCAAAACCAAATACTTTCGTTTAGTCCATCAATTTCAGCATATATTTTTCTGTTGTGAACAACTAGAAAAACAGTGGAAATCTAAGCTTAATTGCCTTTGACCTAATTTTTATCCCTTGGAAGCCATTTTGGATAGTTTTAAATGTTTGATGACCCCGTTAAGCCCGGTTTGATAATATATCGTTCCAATTTTGTGTTGAGAAGATGCGCTATGAAATTCTGATTCGTTTCATATGCGGAAACTCCATCTTCGACCTTTTTTTTCAAACATTTATTGACCAAAACGTAGTTTACTTTAAGAAAAAATGGGTTTACCCTAGTCTAGGACACTGAAATTGGCTAACCCTAGACCCATTTCAGCAAGTTCGGCTGGCCGAGTGGATAGCGTGCTGGAGCGTCACCTACGGGGTCTCACGCCCCCGAGTTCGACCCTCGGTAAAAACAAAATTTTTTTTTCTTTTTTTTTCCAAAACCAAATACTTTCGTTTAGTCCATCAATTTCAGCATATATTTTTCTGTTGTGAACAACTAGAAAAACAGTGGAAATCTAAGCTTAATTGCCTTTGACCTAATTTTTATCCCTTGGAAGCCATTTTGGATAGTTTTAAATGTTTGATGACCCCGTTAAGCCCGGTTTGATAATATATCGTTCCAATTTTGTGTTGAGAAGATGCGCTATGAAATTCTGATTCGTTTCATATGCGGAAACTCCATCTTCGACCTTTTTTTTCAAACATTTATTGACCAAAACGTAGTTTACTTTAAGAAAAAATGGGTTTACCCTAGTCTAGGACACTGAAATTGGCTAACCCTAGACCCATTTCAGCAAGTTCGGCTGGCCGAGTGGATAGCGTGCTGGAGCGTCACCTACGGGGTCTCACGCCCCCGAGTTCGACCCTCGGTAAAAACAAAATTTTTTTTTCTTTTTTTTTCCAAAACCAAATACTTTCGTTTAGTCCATCAATTTCAGCATATATTTTTCTGTTGTGAACAACTAGAAAAACAGTGGAAATCTAAGCTTAATTGCCTTTGACCTAATTTTTATCCCTTGGAAGCCATTTTGGATAGTTTTAAATGTTTGATGACCCCGTTAAGCCCGGTTTGATAATATATCGTTCCAATTTTGTGTTGAGAAGATGCGCTATGAAATTCTGATTCGTTTCATATGCGGAAACTCCATCTTCGACCTTTTTTTTCAAACATTTATTGACCAAAACGTAGTTTACTTTAAGAAAAAATGGGTTTACCCTAGTCTAGGACACTGAAATTGGCTAACCCTAGACCCATTTCAGCAAGTTCGGCTGGCCGAGTGGATAGCGTGCTGGAGCGTCACCTACGGGGTCTCACGCCCCCGAGTTCGACCCTCGGTAAAAACAAAATTTTTTTTTCTTTTTTTTTCCAAAACCAAATACTTTCGTTTAGTCCATCAATTTCAGCATATATTTTTCTGTTGTGAACAACTAGAAAAACAGTGGAAATCTAAGCTTAATTGCCTTTGACCTAATTTTTATCCCTTGGAAGCCATTTTGGATAGTTTTAAATGTTTGATGACCCCGTTAAGCCCGGTTTGATAATATATCGTTCCAATTTTGTGTTGAGAAGATGCGCTATGAAATTCTGATTCGTTTCATATGCGGAAACTCCATCTTCGACCTTTTTTTTCAAACATTTATTGACCAAAACGTAGTTTACTTTAAGAAAAAATGGGTTTACCCTAGTCTAGGACACTGAAATTGGCTAACCCTAGACCCATTTCAGCAAGTTCGGCTGGCCGAGTGGATAGCGTGCTGGAGCGTCACCTACGGGGTCTCACGCCCCCGAGTTCGACCCTCGGTAAAAACAAAATTTTTTTTTCTTTTTTTTTCCAAAACCAAATACTTTCGTTTAGTCCATCAATTTCAGCATATATTTTTCTGTTGTGAACAACTAGAAAAACAGTGGAAATCTAAGCTTAATTGCCTTTGACCTAATTTTTATCCCTTGGAAGCCATTTTGGATAGTTTTAAATGTTTGATGACCCCGTTAAGCCCGGTTTGATAATATATCGTTCCAATTTTGTGTTGAGAAGATGCGCTATGAAATTCTGATTCGTTTCATATGCGGAAACTCCATCTTCGACCTTTTTTTTCAAACATTTATTGACCAAAACGTAGTTTACTTTAAGAAAAAATGGGTTTACCCTAGTCTAGGACACTGAAATTGGCTAACCCTAGACCCATTTCAGCAAGTTCGGCTGGCCGAGTGGATAGCGTGCTGGAGCGTCACCTACGGGGTCTCACGCCCCCGAGTTCGACCCTCGGTAAAAACAAAATTTTTTTTTCTTTTTTTTTCCAAAACCAAATACTTTCGTTTAGTCCATCAATTTCAGCATATATTTTTCTGTTGTGAACAACTAGAAAAACAGTGGAAATCTAAGCTTAATTGCCTTTGACCTAATTTTTATCCCTTGGAAGCCATTTTGGATAGTTTTAAATGTTTGATGACCCCGTTAAGCCCGGTTTGATAATATATCGTTCCAATTTTGTGTTGAGAAGATGCGCTATGAAATTCTGATTCGTTTCATATGCGGAAACTCCATCTTCGACCTTTTTTTTCAAACATTTATTGACCAAAACGTAGTTTACTTTAAGAAAAAATGGGTTTACCCTAGTCTAGGACACTGAAATTGGCTAACCCTAGACCCATTTCAGCAAGTTCGGCTGGCCGAGTGGATAGCGTGCTGGAGCGTCACCTACGGGGTCTCACGCCCCCGAGTTCGACCCTCGGTAAAAACAAAATTTTTTTTTCTTTTTTTTTCCAAAACCAAATACTTTCGTTTAGTCCATCAATTTCAGCATATATTTTTCTGTTGTGAACAACTAGAAAAACAGTGGAAATCTAAGCTTAATTGCCTTTGACCTAATTTTTATCCCTTGGAAGCCATTTTGGATAGTTTTAAATGTTTGATGACCCCGTTAAGCCCGGTTTGATAATATATCGTTCCAATTTTGTGTTGAGAAGATGCGCTATGAAATTCTGATTCGTTTCATATGCGGAAACTCCATCTTCGACCTTTTTTTTCAAACATTTATTGACCAAAACGTAGTTTACTTTAAGAAAAAATGGGTTTACCCTAGTCTAGGACACTGAAATTGGCTAACCCTAGACCCATTTCAGCAAGTTCGGCTGGCCGAGTGGATAGCGTGCTGGAGCGTCACCTACGGGGTCTCACGCCCCCGAGTTCGACCCTCGGTAAAAACAAAATTTTTTTTTCTTTTTTTTTCCAAAACCAAATACTTTCGTTTAGTCCATCAATTTCAGCATATATTTTTCTGTTGTGAACAACTAGAAAAACAGTGGAAATCTAAGCTTAATTGCCTTTGACCTAATTTTTATCCCTTGGAAGCCATTTTGGATAGTTTTAAATGTTTGATGACCCCGTTAAGCCCGGTTTGATAATATATCGTTCCAATTTTGTGTTGAGAAGATGCGCTATGAAATTCTGATTCGTTTCATATGCGGAAACTCCATCTTCGACCTTTTTTTTCAAACATTTATTGACCAAAACGTAGTTTACTTTAAGAAAAAATGGGTTTACCCTAGTCTAGGACACTGAAATTGGCTAACCCTAGACCCATTTCAGCAAGTTCGGCTGGCCGAGTGGATAGCGTGCTGGAGCGTCACCTACGGGGTCTCACGCCCCCGAGTTCGACCCTCGGTAAAAACAAAATTTTTTTTTCTTTTTTTTTCCAAAACCAAATACTTTCGTTTAGTCCATCAATTTCAGCATATATTTTTCTGTTGTGAACAACTAGAAAAACAGTGGAAATCTAAGCTTAATTGCCTTTGACCTAATTTTTATCCCTTGGAAGCCATTTTGGATAGTTTTAAATGTTTGATGACCCCGTTAAGCCCGGTTTGATAATATATCGTTCCAATTTTGTGTTGAGAAGATGCGCTATGAAATTCTGATTCGTTTCATATGCGGAAACTCCATCTTCGACCTTTTTTTTCAAACATTTATTGACCAAAACGTAGTTTACTTTAAGAAAAAATGGGTTTACCCTAGTCTAGGACACTGAAATTGGCTAACCCTAGACCCATTTCAGCAAGTTCGGCTGGCCGAGTGGATAGCGTGCTGGAGCGTCACCTACGGGGTCTCACGCCCCCGAGTTCGACCCTCGGTAAAAACAAAATTTTTTTTTCTTTTTTTTTCCAAAACCAAATACTTTCGTTTAGTCCATCAATTTCAGCATATATTTTTCTGTTGTGAACAACTAGAAAAACAGTGGAAATCTAAGCTTAATTGCCTTTGACCTAATTTTTATCCCTTGGAAGCCATTTTGGATAGTTTTAAATGTTTGATGACCCCGTTAAGCCCGGTTTGATAATATATCGTTCCAATTTTGTGTTGAGAAGATGCGCTATGAAATTCTGATTCGTTTCATATGCGGAAACTCCATCTTCGACCTTTTTTTTCAAACATTTATTGACCAAAACGTAGTTTACTTTAAGAAAAAATGGGTTTACCCTAGTCTAGGACACTGAAATTGGCTAACCCTAGACCCATTTCAGCAAGTTCGGCTGGCCGAGTGGATAGCGTGCTGGAGCGTCACCTACGGGGTCTCACGCCCCCGAGTTCGACCCTCGGTAAAAACAAAATTTTTTTTTCTTTTTTTTTCCAAAACCAAATACTTTCGTTTAGTCCATCAATTTCAGCATATATTTTTCTGTTGTGAACAACTAGAAAAACAGTGGAAATCTAAGCTTAATTGCCTTTGACCTAATTTTTATCCCTTGGAAGCCATTTTGGATAGTTTTAAATGTTTGATGACCCCGTTAAGCCCGGTTTGATAATATATCGTTCCAATTTTGTGTTGAGAAGATGCGCTATGAAATTCTGATTCGTTTCATATGCGGAAACTCCATCTTCGACCTTTTTTTTCAAACATTTATTGACCAAAACGTAGTTTACTTTAAGAAAAAATGGGTTTACCCTAGTCTAGGACACTGAAATTGGCTAACCCTAGACCCATTTCAGCAAGTTCGGCTGGCCGAGTGGATAGCGTGCTGGAGCGTCACCTACGGGGTCTCACGCCCCCGAGTTCGACCCTCGGTAAAAACAAAATTTTTTTTTCTTTTTTTTTCCAAAACCAAATACTTTCGTTTAGTCCATCAATTTCAGCATATATTTTTCTGTTGTGAACAACTAGAAAAACAGTGGAAATCTAAGCTTAATTGCCTTTGACCTAATTTTTATCCCTTGGAAGCCATTTTGGATAGTTTTAAATGTTTGATGACCCCGTTAAGCCCGGTTTGATAATATATCGTTCCAATTTTGTGTTGAGAAGATGCGCTATGAAATTCTGATTCGTTTCATATGCGGAAACTCCATCTTCGACCTTTTTTTTCAAACATTTATTGACCAAAACGTAGTTTACTTTAAGAAAAAATGGGTTTACCCTAGTCTAGGACACTGAAATTGGCTAACCCTAGACCCATTTCAGCAAGTTCGGCTGGCCGAGTGGATAGCGTGCTGGAGCGTCACCTACGGGGTCTCACGCCCCCGAGTTCGACCCTCGGTAAAAACAAAATTTTTTTTTCTTTTTTTTTCCAAAACCAAATACTTTCGTTTAGTCCATCAATTTCAGCATATATTTTTCTGTTGTGAACAACTAGAAAAACAGTGGAAATCTAAGCTTAATTGCCTTTGACCTAATTTTTATCCCTTGGAAGCCATTTTGGATAGTTTTAAATGTTTGATGACCCCGTTAAGCCCGGTTTGATAATATATCGTTCCAATTTTGTGTTGAGAAGATGCGCTATGAAATTCTGATTCGTTTCATATGCGGAAACTCCATCTTCGACCTTTTTTTTCAAACATTTATTGACCAAAACGTAGTTTACTTTAAGAAAAAATGGGTTTACCCTAGTCTAGGACACTGAAATTGGCTAACCCTAGACCCATTTCAGCAAGTTCGGCTGGCCGAGTGGATAGCGTGCTGGAGCGTCACCTACGGGGTCTCACGCCCCCGAGTTCGACCCTCGGTAAAAACAAAATTTTTTTTTCTTTTTTTTTCCAAAACCAAATACTTTCGTTTAGTCCATCAATTTCAGCATATATTTTTCTGTTGTGAACAACTAGAAAAACAGTGGAAATCTAAGCTTAATTGCCTTTGACCTAATTTTTATCCCTTGGAAGCCATTTTGGATAGTTTTAAATGTTTGATGACCCCGTTAAGCCCGGTTTGATAATATATCGTTCCAATTTTGTGTTGAGAAGATGCGCTATGAAATTCTGATTCGTTTCATATGCGGAAACTCCATCTTCGACCTTTTTTTTCAAACATTTATTGACCAAAACGTAGTTTACTTTAAGAAAAAATGGGTTTACCCTAGTCTAGGACACTGAAATTGGCTAACCCTAGACCCATTTCAGCAAGTTCGGCTGGCCGAGTGGATAGCGTGCTGGAGCGTCACCTACGGGGTCTCACGCCCCCGAGTTCGACCCTCGGTAAAAACAAAATTTTTTTTTCTTTTTTTTTCCAAAACCAAATACTTTCGTTTAGTCCATCAATTTCAGCATATATTTTTCTGTTGTGAACAACTAGAAAAACAGTGGAAATCTAAGCTTAATTGCCTTTGACCTAATTTTTATCCCTTGGAAGCCATTTTGGATAGTTTTAAATGTTTGATGACCCCGTTAAGCCCGGTTTGATAATATATCGTTCCAATTTTGTGTTGAGAAGATGCGCTATGAAATTCTGATTCGTTTCATATGCGGAAACTCCATCTTCGACCTTTTTTTTCAAACATTTATTGACCAAAACGTAGTTTACTTTAAGAAAAAATGGGTTTACCCTAGTCTAGGACACTGAAATTGGCTAACCCTAGACCCATTTCAGCAAGTTCGGCTGGCCGAGTGGATAGCGTGCTGGAGCGTCACCTACGGGGTCTCACGCCCCCGAGTTCGACCCTCGGTAAAAACAAAATTTTTTTTTCTTTTTTTTTCCAAAACCAAATACTTTCGTTTAGTCCATCAATTTCAGCATATATTTTTCTGTTGTGAACAACTAGAAAAACAGTGGAAATCTAAGCTTAATTGCCTTTGACCTAATTTTTATCCCTTGGAAGCCATTTTGGATAGTTTTAAATGTTTGATGACCCCGTTAAGCCCGGTTTGATAATATATCGTTCCAATTTTGTGTTGAGAAGATGCGCTATGAAATTCTGATTCGTTTCATATGCGGAAACTCCATCTTCGACCTTTTTTTTCAAACATTTATTGACCAAAACGTAGTTTACTTTAAGAAAAAATGGGTTTACCCTAGTCTAGGACACTGAAATTGGCTAACCCTAGACCCATTTCAGCAAGTTCGGCTGGCCGAGTGGATAGCGTGCTGGAGCGTCACCTACGGGGTCTCACGCCCCCGAGTTCGACCCTCGGTAAAAACAAAATTTTTTTTTCTTTTTTTTTCCAAAACCAAATACTTTCGTTTAGTCCATCAATTTCAGCATATATTTTTCTGTTGTGAACAACTAGAAAAACAGTGGAAATCTAAGCTTAATTGCCTTTGACCTAATTTTTATCCCTTGGAAGCCATTTTGGATAGTTTTAAATGTTTGATGACCCCGTTAAGCCCGGTTTGATAATATATCGTTCCAATTTTGTGTTGAGAAGATGCGCTATGAAATTCTGATTCGTTTCATATGCGGAAACTCCATCTTCGACCTTTTTTTTCAAACATTTATTGACCAAAACGTAGTTTACTTTAAGAAAAAATGGGTTTACCCTAGTCTAGGACACTGAAATTGGCTAACCCTAGACCCATTTCAGCAAGTTCGGCTGGCCGAGTGGATAGCGTGCTGGAGCGTCACCTACGGGGTCTCACGCCCCCGAGTTCGACCCTCGGTAAAAACAAAATTTTTTTTTCTTTTTTTTTCCAAAACCAAATACTTTCGTTTAGTCCATCAATTTCAGCATATATTTTTCTGTTGTGAACAACTAGAAAAACAGTGGAAATCTAAGCTTAATTGCCTTTGACCTAATTTTTATCCCTTGGAAGCCATTTTGGATAGTTTTAAATGTTTGATGACCCCGTTAAGCCCGGTTTGATAATATATCGTTCCAATTTTGTGTTGAGAAGATGCGCTATGAAATTCTGATTCGTTTCATATGCGGAAACTCCATCTTCGACCTTTTTTTTCAAACATTTATTGACCAAAACGTAGTTTACTTTAAGAAAAAATGGGTTTACCCTAGTCTAGGACACTGAAATTGGCTAACCCTAGACCCATTTCAGCAAGTTCGGCTGGCCGAGTGGATAGCGTGCTGGAGCGTCACCTACGGGGTCTCACGCCCCCGAGTTCGACCCTCGGTAAAAACAAAATTTTTTTTTCTTTTTTTTTCCAAAACCAAATACTTTCGTTTAGTCCATCAATTTCAGCATATATTTTTCTGTTGTGAACAACTAGAAAAACAGTGGAAATCTAAGCTTAATTGCCTTTGACCTAATTTTTATCCCTTGGAAGCCATTTTGGATAGTTTTAAATGTTTGATGACCCCGTTAAGCCCGGTTTGATAATATATCGTTCCAATTTTGTGTTGAGAAGATGCGCTATGAAATTCTGATTCGTTTCATATGCGGAAACTCCATCTTCGACCTTTTTTTTCAAACATTTATTGACCAAAACGTAGTTTACTTTAAGAAAAAATGGGTTTACCCTAGTCTAGGACACTGAAATTGGCTAACCCTAGACCCATTTCAGCAAGTTCGGCTGGCCGAGTGGATAGCGTGCTGGAGCGTCACCTACGGGGTCTCACGCCCCCGAGTTCGACCCTCGGTAAAAACAAAATTTTTTTTTCTTTTTTTTTCCAAAACCAAATACTTTCGTTTAGTCCATCAATTTCAGCATATATTTTTCTGTTGTGAACAACTAGAAAAACAGTGGAAATCTAAGCTTAATTGCCTTTGACCTAATTTTTATCCCTTGGAAGCCATTTTGGATAGTTTTAAATGTTTGATGACCCCGTTAAGCCCGGTTTGATAATATATCGTTCCAATTTTGTGTTGAGAAGATGCGCTATGAAATTCTGATTCGTTTCATATGCGGAAACTCCATCTTCGACCTTTTTTTTCAAACATTTATTGACCAAAACGTAGTTTACTTTAAGAAAAAATGGGTTTACCCTAGTCTAGGACACTGAAATTGGCTAACCCTAGACCCATTTCAGCAAGTTCGGCTGGCCGAGTGGATAGCGTGCTGGAGCGTCACCTACGGGGTCTCACGCCCCCGAGTTCGACCCTCGGTAAAAACAAAATTTTTTTTTCTTTTTTTTTCCAAAACCAAATACTTTCGTTTAGTCCATCAATTTCAGCATATATTTTTCTGTTGTGAACAACTAGAAAAACAGTGGAAATCTAAGCTTAATTGCCTTTGACCTAATTTTTATCCCTTGGAAGCCATTTTGGATAGTTTTAAATGTTTGATGACCCCGTTAAGCCCGGTTTGATAATATATCGTTCCAATTTTGTGTTGAGAAGATGCGCTATGAAATTCTGATTCGTTTCATATGCGGAAACTCCATCTTCGACCTTTTTTTTCAAACATTTATTGACCAAAACGTAGTTTACTTTAAGAAAAAATGGGTTTACCCTAGTCTAGGACACTGAAATTGGCTAACCCTAGACCCATTTCAGCAAGTTCGGCTGGCCGAGTGGATAGCGTGCTGGAGCGTCACCTACGGGGTCTCACGCCCCCGAGTTCGACCCTCGGTAAAAACAAAATTTTTTTTTCTTTTTTTTTCCAAAACCAAATACTTTCGTTTAGTCCATCAATTTCAGCATATATTTTTCTGTTGTGAACAACTAGAAAAACAGTGGAAATCTAAGCTTAATTGCCTTTGACCTAATTTTTATCCCTTGGAAGCCATTTTGGATAGTTTTAAATGTTTGATGACCCCGTTAAGCCCGGTTTGATAATATATCGTTCCAATTTTGTGTTGAGAAGATGCGCTATGAAATTCTGATTCGTTTCATATGCGGAAACTCCATCTTCGATCTTTTTTTTCAAACATTTATTGACCAAAACGTAGTTTACTTTAAGAAAAAATGGGTTTACCCTAGTCTAGGACACTGAAATTGGCTAACCCTAGACCCATTTCAGCAAGTTCGGCTGGCCGAGTGGATAGCGTGCTGGAGCGTCACCTACGGGGTCTCACGCCCCCGAGTTCGACCCTCGGTAAAAACAAAATTTTTTTTTCTTTTTTTTTCCAAAACCAAATACTTTCGTTTAGTCCATCAATTTCAGCATATATTTTTCTGTTGTGAACAACTAGAAAAACAGTGGAAATCTAAGCTTAATTGCCTTTGACCTAATTTTTATCCCTTGGAAGCCATTTTGGATAGTTTTAAATGTTTGATGACCCCGTTAAGCCCGGTTTGATAATATATCGTTCCAATTTTGTGTTGAGAAGATGCGCTATGAAATTCTGATTCGTTTCATATGCGGAAACTCCATCTTCGACCTTTTTTTTCAAACATTTATTGACCAAAACGTAGTTTACTTTAAGAAAAAATGGGTTTACCCTAGTCTAGGACACTGAAATTGGCTAACCCTAGACCCATTTCAGCAAGTTCGGCTGGCCGAGTGGATAGCGTGCTGGAGCGTCACCTACGGGGTCTCACGCCCCCGAGTTCGACCCTCGGTAAAAACAAAATTTTTTTTTCTTTTTTTTTCCAAAACCAAATACTTTCGTTTAGTCCATCAATTTCAGCATATATTTTTCTGTTGTGAACAACTAGAAAAACAGTGGAAATCTAAGCTTAATTGCCTTTGACCTAATTTTTATCCCTTGGAAGCCATTTTGGATAGTTTTAAATGTTTGATGACCCCGTTAAGCCCGGTTTGATAATATATCGTTCCAATTTTGTGTTGAGAAGATGCGCTATGAAATTCTGATTCGTTTCATATGCGGAAACTCCATCTTCGACCTTTTTTTTCAAACATTTATTGACCAAAACGTAGTTTACTTTAAGAAAAAATGGGTTTACCCTAGTCTAGGACACTGAAATTGGCTAACCCTAGACCCATTTCAGCAAGTTCGGCTGGCCGAGTGGATAGCGTGCTGGAGCGTCACCTACGGGGTCTCACGCCCCCGAGTTCGACCCTCGGTAAAAACAAAATTTTTTTTTCTTTTTTTTTCCAAAACCAAATACTTTCGTTTAGTCCATCAATTTCAGCATATATTTTTCTGTTGTGAACAACTAGAAAAACAGTGGAAATCTAAGCTTAATTGCCTTTGACCTAATTTTTATCCCTTGGAAGCCATTTTGGATAGTTTTAAATGTTTGATGACCCCGTTAAGCCCGGTTTGATAATATATCGTTCCAATTTTGTGTTGAGAAGATGCGCTATGAAATTCTGATTCGTTTCATATGCGGAAACTCCATCTTCGACCTTTTTTTTCAAACATTTATTGACCAAAACGTAGTTTACTTTAAGAAAAAATGGGTTTACCCTAGTCTAGGACACTGAAATTGGCTAACCCTAGACCCATTTCAGCAAGTTCGGCTGGCCGAGTGGATAGCGTGCTGGAGCGTCACCTACGGGGTCTCACGCCCCCGAGTTCGACCCTCGGTAAAAACAAAATTTTTTTTTCTTTTTTTTTCCAAAACCAAATACTTTCGTTTAGTCCATCAATTTCAGCATATATTTTTCTGTTGTGAACAACTAGAAAAACAGTGGAAATCTAAGCTTAATTGCCTTTGACCTAATTTTTATCCCTTGGAAGCCATTTTGGATAGTTTTAAATGTTTGATGACCCCGTTAAGCCCGGTTTGATAATATATCGTTCCAATTTTGTGTTGAGAAGATGCGCTATGAAATTCTGATTCGTTTCATATGCGGAAACTCCATCTTCGACCTTTTTTTTCAAACATTTATTGACCAAAACGTAGTTTACTTTAAGAAAAAATGGGTTTACCCTAGTCTAGGACACTGAAATTGGCTAACCCTAGACCCATTTCAGCAAGTTCGGCTGGCCGAGTGGATAGCGTGCTGGAGCGTCACCTACGGGGTCTCACGCCCCCGAGTTCGACCCTCGGTAAAAACAAAATTTTTTTTTCTTTTTTTTTCCAAAACCAAATACTTTCGTTTAGTCCATCAATTTCAGCATATATTTTTCTGTTGTGAACAACTAGAAAAACAGTGGAAATCTAAGCTTAATTGCCTTTGACCTAATTTTTATCCCTTGGAAGCCATTTTGGATAGTTTTAAATGTTTGATGACCCCGTTAAGCCCGGTTTGATAATATATCGTTCCAATTTTGTGTTGAGAAGATGCGCTATGAAATTCTGATTCGTTTCATATGCGGAAACTCCATCTTCGACCTTTTTTTTCAAACATTTATTGACCAAAACGTAGTTTACTTTAAGAAAAAATGGGTTTACCCTAGTCTAGGACACTGAAATTGGCTAACCCTAGACCCATTTCAGCAAGTTCGGCTGGCCGAGTGGATAGCGTGCTGGAGCGTCACCTACGGGGTCTCACGCCCCCGAGTTCGACCCTCGGTAAAAACAAAATTTTTTTTTCTTTTTTTTTCCAAAACCAAATACTTTCGTTTAGTCCATCAATTTCAGCATATATTTTTCTGTTGTGAACAACTAGAAAAACAGTGGAAATCTAAGCTTAATTGCCTTTGACCTAATTTTTATCCCTTGGAAGCCATTTTGGATAGTTTTAAATGTTTGATGACCCCGTTAAGCCCGGTTTGATAATATATCGTTCCAATTTTGTGTTGAGAAGATGCGCTATGAAATTCTGATTCGTTTCATATGCGGAAACTCCATCTTCGACCTTTTTTTTCAAACATTTATTGACCAAAACGTAGTTTACTTTAAGAAAAAATGGGTTTACCCTAGTCTAGGACACTGAAATTGGCTAACCCTAGACCCATTTCAGCAAGTTCGGCTGGCCGAGTGGATAGCGTGCTGGAGCGTCACCTACGGGGTCTCACGCCCCCGAGTTCGACCCTCGGTAAAAACAAAATTTTTTTTTCTTTTTTTTTCCAAAACCAAATACTTTCGTTTAGTCCATCAATTTCAGCATATATTTTTCTGTTGTGAACAACTAGAAAAACAGTGGAAATCTAAGCTTAATTGCCTTTGACCTAATTTTTATCCCTTGGAAGCCATTTTGGATAGTTTTAAATGTTTGATGACCCCGTTAAGCCCGGTTTGATAATATATCGTTCCAATTTTGTGTTGAGAAGATGCGCTATGAAATTCTGATTCGTTTCATATGCGGAAACTCCATCTTCGACCTTTTTTTTCAAACATTTATTGACCAAAACGTAGTTTACTTTAAGAAAAAATGGGTTTACCCTAGTCTAGGACACTGAAATTGGCTAACCCTAGACCCATTTCAGCAAGTTCGGCTGGCCGAGTGGATAGCGTGCTGGAGCGTCACCTACGGGGTCTCACGCCCCCGAGTTCGACCCTCGGTAAAAACAAAATTTTTTTTTCTTTTTTTTTCCAAAACCAAATACTTTCGTTTAGTCCATCAATTTCAGCATATATTTTTCTGTTGTGAACAACTAGAAAAACAGTGGAAATCTAAGCTTAATTGCCTTTGACCTAATTTTTATCCCTTGGAAGCCATTTTGGATAGTTTTAAATGTTTGATGACCCCGTTAAGCCCGGTTTGATAATATATCGTTCCAATTTTGTGTTGAGAAGATGCGCTATGAAATTCTGATTCGTTTCATATGCGGAAACTCCATCTTCGACCTTTTTTTTCAAACATTTATTGACCAAAACGTAGTTTACTTTAAGAAAAAATGGGTTTACCCTAGTCTAGGACACTGAAATTGGCTAACCCTAGACCCATTTCAGCAAGTTCGGCTGGCCGAGTGGATAGCGTGCTGGAGCGTCACCTACGGGGTCTCACGCCCCCGAGTTCGACCCTCGGTAAAAACAAAATTTTTTTTTCTTTTTTTTTCCAAAACCAAATACTTTCGTTTAGTCCATCAATTTCAGCATATATTTTTCTGTTGTGAACAACTAGAAAAACAGTGGAAATCTAAGCTTAATTGCCTTTGACCTAATTTTTATCCCTTGGAAGCCATTTTGGATAGTTTTAAATGTTTGATGACCCCGTTAAGCCCGGTTTGATAATATATCGTTCCAATTTTGTGTTGAGAAGATGCGCTATGAAATTCTGATTCGTTTCATATGCGGAAACTCCATCTTCGACCTTTTTTTTCAAACATTTATTGACCAAAACGTAGTTTACTTTAAGAAAAAATGGGTTTACCCTAGTCTAGGACACTGAAATTGGCTAACCCTAGACCCATTTCAGCAAGTTCGGCTGGCCGAGTGGATAGCGTGCTGGAGCGTCACCTACGGGGTCTCACGCCCCCGAGTTCGACCCTCGGTAAAAACAAAATTTTTTTTTCTTTTTTTTTCCAAAACCAAATACTTTCGTTTAGTCCATCAATTTCAGCATATATTTTTCTGTTGTGAACAACTAGAAAAACAGTGGAAATCTAAGCTTAATTGCCTTTGACCTAATTTTTATCCCTTGGAAGCCATTTTGGATAGTTTTAAATGTTTGATGACCCCGTTAAGCCCGGTTTGATAATATATCGTTCCAATTTTGTGTTGAGAAGATGCGCTATGAAATTCTGATTCGTTTCATATGCGGAAACTCCATCTTCGACCTTTTTTTTCAAACATTTATTGACCAAAACGTAGTTTACTTTAAGAAAAAATGGGTTTACCCTAGTCTAGGACACTGAAATTGGCTAACCCTAGACCCATTTCAGCAAGTTCGGCTGGCCGAGTGGATAGCGTGCTGGAGCGTCACCTACGGGGTCTCACGCCCCCGAGTTCGACCCTCGGTAAAAACAAAATTTTTTTTTCTTTTTTTTTCCAAAACCAAATACTTTCGTTTAGTCCATCAATTTCAGCATATATTTTTCTGTTGTGAACAACTAGAAAAACAGTGGAAATCTAAGCTTAATTGCCTTTGACCTAATTTTTATCCCTTGGAAGCCATTTTGGATAGTTTTAAATGTTTGATGACCCCGTTAAGCCCGGTTTGATAATATATCGTTCCAATTTTGTGTTGAGAAGATGCGCTATGAAATTCTGATTCGTTTCATATGCGGAAACTCCATCTTCGACCTTTTTTTTCAAACATTTATTGACCAAAACGTAGTTTACTTTAAGAAAAAATGGGTTTACCCTAGTCTAGGACACTGAAATTGGCTAACCCTAGACCCATTTCAGCAAGTTCGGCTGGCCGAGTGGATAGCGTGCTGGAGCGTCACCTACGGGGTCTCACGCCCCCGAGTTCGACCCTCGGTAAAAACAAAATTTTTTTTTCTTTTTTTTTCCAAAACCAAATACTTTCGTTTAGTCCATCAATTTCAGCATATATTTTTCTGTTGTGAACAACTAGAAAAACAGTGGAAATCTAAGCTTAATTGCCTTTGACCTAATTTTTATCCCTTGGAAGCCATTTTGGATAGTTTTAAATGTTTGATGACCCCGTTAAGCCCGGTTTGATAATATATCGTTCCAATTTTGTGTTGAGAAGATGCGCTATGAAATTCTGATTCGTTTCATATGCGGAAACTCCATCTTCGACCTTTTTTTTCAAACATTTATTGACCAAAACGTAGTTTACTTTAAGAAAAAATGGGTTTACCCTAGTCTAGGACACTGAAATTGGCTAACCCTAGACCCATTTCAGCAAGTTCGGCTGGCCGAGTGGATAGCGTGCTGGAGCGTCACCTACGGGGTCTCACGCCCCCGAGTTCGACCCTCGGTAAAAACAAAATTTTTTTTTCTTTTTTTTTCCAAAACCAAATACTTTCGTTTAGTCCATCAATTTCAGCATATATTTTTCTGTTGTGAACAACTAGAAAAACAGTGGAAATCTAAGCTTAATTGCCTTTGACCTAATTTTTATCCCTTGGAAGCCATTTTGGATAGTTTTAAATGTTTGATGACCCCGTTAAGCCCGGTTTGATAATATATCGTTCCAATTTTGTGTTGAGAAGATGCGCTATGAAATTCTGATTCGTTTCATATGCGGAAACTCCATCTTCGACCTTTTTTTTCAAACATTTATTGACCAAAACGTAGTTTACTTTAAGAAAAAATGGGTTTACCCTAGTCTAGGACACTGAAATTGGCTAACCCTAGACCCATTTCAGCAAGTTCGGCTGGCCGAGTGGATAGCGTGCTGGAGCGTCACCTACGGGGTCTCACGCCCCCGAGTTCGACCCTCGGTAAAAACAAAATTTTTTTTTCTTTTTTTTTCCAAAACCAAATACTTTCGTTTAGTCCATCAATTTCAGCATATATTTTTCTGTTGTGAACAACTAGAAAAACAGTGGAAATCTAAGCTTAATTGCCTTTGACCTAATTTTTATCCCTTGGAAGCCATTTTGGATAGTTTTAAATGTTTGATGACCCCGTTAAGCCCGGTTTGATAATATATCGTTCCAATTTTGTGTTGAGAAGATGCGCTATGAAATTCTGATTCGTTTCATATGCGGAAACTCCATCTTCGACCTTTTTTTTCAAACATTTATTGACCAAAACGTAGTTTACTTTAAGAAAAAATGGGTTTACCCTAGTCTAGGACACTGAAATTGGCTAACCCTAGACCCATTTCAGCAAGTTCGGCTGGCCGAGTGGATAGCGTGCTGGAGCGTCACCTACGGGGTCTCACGCCCCCGAGTTCGACCCTCGGTAAAAACAAAATTTTTTTTTCTTTTTTTTTCCAAAACCAAATACTTTCGTTTAGTCCATCAATTTCAGCATATATTTTTCTGTTGTGAACAACTAGAAAAACAGTGGAAATCTAAGCTTAATTGCCTTTGACCTAATTTTTATCCCTTGGAAGCCATTTTGGATAGTTTTAAATGTTTGATGACCCCGTTTGTGGCATTAGAAAGAGGACGTGTGAAACCAACAGGGATCCAAAGGGCAACCTTTTAGCTTTTTTAAACTTCACTTCTATCATAACTGAACTTCCATCAAAACTATATACACGTGGTCTTGGAAGACCCATGCCACCATCAAATGAAACAAGCGGTTGCCTAGCAATATACGCCCACTTACTACATGAATTGTCAATATATCAAGGAATGTTACTATCTTAACTTTTGTTGCATGGTGTTCAGATTTGAATTCATCCAATATCTTGTTAATATAAATCATCTAATTTCATAACTAATAAAACTCCGTAAACATTTTTATACGCCCACACGATAGTATGGGCGTATATTGCGGTTACCCCTGTCGGTCCGTCCGTCCGTCCGTCCGTCCGTCGGTCCGTCGGTCCGTCCGTTCACATTTACCTCGTGCTCACTCTACAGACTACAATTCTTCATGGATCCTTTTGATATTTTGTATGCGTGTCAATATCATTATGAAGATGTGCACTATTGAATTTGGTGATGATTCGATGATTTTCTTCTGAGATATCGCGTAAAACTCTGATATCGCGTTCGTTTTTTTGCTCGTGCTCACTCTACAGGCAACAATTCTTCATGGATCCTTTTGATATTTTGTATGTGTGTCAATATTATTATGAAGATGTGCACTATTGAATTTGGTGATGATTCGATGATTTTTTTCCGAGATATCGCGTAAAACTCTGATATCGCGTTCGTTTTTTTGCTCGTGCTCACTCTACAAGCTAGAATTTTTCATGGATCCTTTTGATATTTTGTATGTGTGTCAATATCATAATGAAGATGTGCACTATTGAATTTGGTGATGATTCGATAATTTGGATCGCAAAGTTAAACATTGGCATTGAATAAAAAAAAAAATTTCAAGATATCAGATAAATGTTTTAATTGGCTTACCTTTGGAAACCGAACTTCCACCAAAACTAAACTTTCACTTCTATCAGAATTAAACTTCACTTATATCAAAACTAAACTTCACAAAATCCATCTGGCATTTACGATCCATATCATCATTAATTAAATGAATTAAATGAAATCATTATATGGTGTTTAAAATTGAGTTTAATATAATTATGCACATGCATAGTAAGTAAGTAATTATAACCACTTTTTCCATTCCAATGTGTTTACCTAAAGTGTAAGGACTGATACGTTGATGCTTTCGCAACTTCTGTTATTCACATCAGCAAATATGAGCTGCTTATGAACAAAGTGTCAAACTACTTTCATTCATATGTGATTTAATTGACTAACCTTTCATACAGTGGTCTTTAAAACTGTTCAATAAACATAACTTTGGTAGGAAAATAAAACTAACTGGGCCTCGAACATCTGATACAACATTCAGTTGACGTCATCAATATCATATTGAGTGTTCGAATTAATTTTGTTATATGCATAGCAGTTTTTTGCTCTATGGGACATAATTGCATAGCAGTTTATAATTTTGTGGAGCAGTTTTTTCTCTGGCAGTTGCAAATGTATAGCAGTTTTTTAAAATGCTCTCTAAGGGTGTGTTTTGACTTCATTTTAGTGTTTATATCAAGGTATAATGTGTATCCCTCGAGTAAATAATAAGCACCCCGTTCAGTCGAGAAAAAAAAAACAGTTGGCAAAACGGACACACCATAATTTTGAGTGCTAAAATATCGTTTATTCCTAGTATATTTTATATAAAATGCTTTCCGAATGTGTTCATTTTTAGTGTTTTCTATCAATTATAAGGTACATCCCTCGTCGAGTGATTCTGGATAAATCACCGTAAATCATAGGCACGCAACCATTCACTCGAAAAAAACAACAAGTTGGCAAAACGGAGACACCATAGTTTCAAGTGCTTATACATGTAATAGTGTTAATTCCAGGACAGTGACTGACTCTTCCTTACTTTTGGCTAAGATGTGAGTTTTTCATAATTCATTTTTGAATCTTCAAAAAGTACGATATTTGTATGTTAATTATAATCCCGTGACATTGAATCTAAATTGACAAGGTCGCACGCGTATGAATCTCCAGGTGACAAAACTAACCGATAATATTTATGGACCGATACCTTTCTAGACTCAGTTTGAGTTACAGTTTTTACGGAAATGGATATTTATTGGCCTGCAATTATTATGTTACGACCCAGCTCTAATATATGTAATTATTTCATGATTCATTGCCGTAAGTTTCCATTCCAATATGGATGAAATAGGAAGCCAACTATGTCGTCTGCTAGGCCTATTCACTTCGTCTTCAGTATTACATGTATACGCTTCCTGAGTCAGCACGATCTATTAATAGTAACAATCATTTTTTTCTGTGTCTCGGGGAAAATAAATCCAAGATGTAACAAATTAACGGGATTTTTATAGCCATTCGATCGTAAAATTTTAACTTAGTTTCGTTTATATAGAAAATACTATGTATCGCAAAAAAACTGCTCTACTGACTAAGATTACATCGCATTTTGCCGAAAATTGTATCGCAAACTGCGATGCGATACCGGTTATTTCGAACAATATGTAATAGAATTAAACGTATATCATGTTAAAACGGTTGAAGCTAGCATTTGAAATCAAATAAGAGTTCCATTTTTGTCACCTGGTTGCCCTGAAAGCCATGCAGTGTGCTCGATTAAGGAAATCTAGCATTCCAACAACTGTCGAGGGGGTCTTGATGGTTCAATCTGTAGCATACGGGGCCTCGGAGTAATGTCAAATCTGATGGACTAACAGGGCGAAATTGCAAACTGGGCAAAATATGCCGAAGGTTGAAAATAAAACAGTGGCGTAACTAGGAATTTTTAGGTGGAGGGGCCGTGTTGGGGCCAAATAATTGTCCGGGGGCGCTACCAGCACATACCATCTGTATTTAACATTATACGAAAATTTCAAAGTGTGCAAGGCTGGGCAACCCTGCCCCCCCCCCCCCCCCCCCCCCCCCCCCGTAGTTAGAAACGCCACTGAAATCAACTCATGCTGGGATTGCACTTCGGTTAAGATGAACCGACAGAATATATTGACACAGCGAGCGGAGCGAATAACGGGTGGTACAAAAGCACATGGTGGGAGCTCGGAGATTTTAGCTATTTGAAACACTGCAGGAAGGCTAATTGAAGCTATATTATTTGATTTTTTGATATTTATGCCTGCGGCCGGTAGGCTCAATTTCACCGACGGCACCTGACGTTAAAATTTCAATACACAAGATTTTCCGAAGCTAAAATCACTTTGTATTTGACATCGATGTAAAATAAAAGAAAAAAGAAATATCGTTCTCGACATAATTCATTTTAAAGAGCTCATTTTCAGTTGTCTTGAATGAATAAATGCATGAATGAATGATAAATGAATGAATAAATGAAATATTGTTCTCGATAAATGAATGAATAAATGAAATATTGTTCTCGACATCAAACTTCATTTGAAAGAGCTCATTTTCAGTTGGTCTTGAATGAATGAATGAATTGCTTACCTTTTAAACTCATTTCGTGATGTTCAATACACACTTTATAATTTAAAAACTTAAAGCTATCATGCTCTAACTTAGCTAAAAATAATTATCTAAAAAAAATAATTAAGACTGTCCGTCCGCCATATTTACTATAATCAGTCGCCATATTTGTTAAAGAAATATGGCCGCCACCACCCAGTATAAAACCCAGGTAAGACACGCCCATCAATCAGTTGGTTGTCAGATCTCGGCAGGTCAAGATCAAATCTCACAGTGAAACCAACCAACCTTGACTTTGACGTAAACAAACAATAATGAATATTGAAGTTAGATCAAATTTCACGATCGTAATAAAATCGGGATTATTTTCAAATACATTATTATATGATCATGTATGTATATTTATAAACCATATCCGTGCTCGTGAAATATTGTCTATTGCTGTTCATAAGAAATTGTGACTATACTAGATTTTTATTTACAAAACAAAATATATAATCACACATTATGTACTCGTGTTTATTTGGAATATGATAAATAAATAATTATTCTATTGAGTAACATTCAGATTTTTCAGATCCAACTTTTCTTACAGATTATTTCATTGTTGCAGATAAAATGCTGCCCATGTGTAAACAAAGGAATGTGTATTTGAATCAACTTTTACTCCACATTCTTTACAAAATGAGTTCTTTATTAGGTCGTAAAGTTTTCCCTCCGATACTATAAACCGTCTCTGTTTTAGTATATCTCTCTCTTGGTGAAATTTGTCTTGATCTCTGAAATTTTTGCAATAATCTTTTGATATAACAGAATAAAAAAAATTGTACAAATGCAAAAAAAATATGATAAATGTATGATATTTTATGTCATAGTTTGTTTATAATAATAACAATAACTATGCAGAATAAAACAATCTTTTCTTACAAATTTTGAAAGAAATTCTGGTTTTCTATCTCTTCTTTATCATTATAACACTAGAGTAATCATTGTCTTCACACAGAACATCATCAATATTTTCTGAATGTTCTGGTCGATCGTATGGGTGTGTAGATTTGACATCGTATTGCTCGGAAAAAATACTGTCCATAAGCTTATCTACATCTTGTTCCTATGAAAAAAAAAACGAAACATTTAGTTACAATTTATATCACAAACGTATAGAGAGTAAGTTATTTTAAAATTTCCCTAATAATAACTTTGTGACAAATAAGAGTTACTTCCCTTATTCACCAAGCAGACTAAACAGAGATATATCAATGCAACTAACTAGTTTACATTATAATTGTATGCTATTATCATAATTATAAAATATTGGAAATATTTATCCTATGCATCAATATCAATCAGAATCTGTACTACATGACAAATGAAAACATTGAAATGACTCTTTTCATAAGCCTCAAAGATTATCATTTTTATATACATAAAGAAATAATCGTGGTACAAAACACGGGTAAGTCTGTTTTCTTATCAGAAGTACACGTCTGCAGCTGCATTGTGCATAAAATATGATACATTAGTAAGTATTATGCAAATTGAGAAACGTGTTTTGTATTTTCTTACCTGAGTCTCCATTTTTATTGTTTTGAAAGGCGAGGTTGACTAGTTTCAAGCTAAGTTGGTTTCACTGTGAGTGTCGTTCATCGATGTTGATAGTTTGAAGTTCGCATATCAACTGGACGATGGGCGTGGCTTACCTGGGTTTTATAGTGGGTTAGTGGCGGCCATATTTCTTCAGCAAATATGGCGGCTGCTAGTTGCAAATATGGCGGACCAATGGATTTATTTAAAAAAAAAAATAATTATTTTTAGCTAAGTTAGAGCATGATAGCTTTAACGTGCCCTAAAACATTAAAGTATAGTGTTTATAAACATCATTGACTCGTGGTCAAAGGGGGATAATTTCAATTTTGTGTGGTCTGTAGTAAACATAACTCGTAATATTATACCAATTGTCGTAAAGGTTCCGAGTCATAAGCAGTTTTACATGCCTTCGTATGTATCTCAGGAGTTATTGTTTAGGTGTTTAAGTCTCTTTAATTTGAGAAAGACTTGACTACGTTCTTGTGATGTCATTATAACAAACACTTTTTTATATTTGGTCAAGAAACAAACAAGGCGAAGAGAATCCTCACATTACTGACGTCATAAATGTATTTTCAAAAGTTTGGCAACATTTCAGTAGTCCGTAGATGTCCGAAGGTGTTGAGTTTAAGCACTCATGTTAGCAGAAAATTGGACCATCCTAAGGATTGGGATAGGATTTGCTCTAGCCCGTATGTTTTTCAGCTTGAGGTTGAGTTTACGTGCACATGGAAAAAGTCATTCTTTGCATACGTGTTTCGGATATACAATCCTCATTAGGACAGCTGTAAAATTAACAATTATTTTGTACGACGACTGTGTGTGATATCCGAAATGGTTTCCATTTGGTTTCAGAAATACACAAATAATCAATATATGTAAATAGGTTATTTTAATTCCCTCCAGTGACGTATTTAGGGGGCCTGCATCCCCTTTCTCTCGGGCAGAGAACGTTTAGCAATTTTATACAGAAAATGAAAGATAACTGTTAAGGTACTGGTATAATTGAAGGGATTGTGCGATTGATCTCTAAAGTAAGAGGTAAATTTGAGGAATTGTGCAATTTTCGTGCATTTTTTACTTTTGTACTTCTGGAGTCTATTTACATAGACCAAAATCGACATTAGAAAATGCTGAACATTCCCTACAATTGGTAATTGGCAGAATACGTTTCAGACACTTCAATGGCTTAGTGGTTGAACATGGGACTTTTATGAATAAAGTAAACGAAGCGAGAAGTCAACAACGTGAATGGATAGTCCACAGTTCTCAACTTGACAATATCTCATTCCATGCTGTCGATACGTCATTCGAATACGAAAATCTGAAGGAATAAATGAATGAATAAATGAATGAATAATTGGGTCATTGAATAAAACGATAGGAAGGAAGGAAAAACAACGAGTTCTTTCTATGAAACATCGTCGAATTTTGACGTGTTTCAGATATCAATTCATAAACAAACAAAATAAAAACAAAAAAAAAAACAACAAAAAAAACAGAATGTTTCGGACCATTCTTTTGCGAAATTCAAAACATTGCTGAATATGTCATAACAATGAATGAAAACAAATAGAAATGCTTTCAGATCAAATTCTGACTTAGTTTGGAAACGTTTGGAATAGCTTACCTTTATCAAAATTGTATTAAAACCTTCAATACACAGAATTCTGTAAAGATATTCAAATCGCCTACAACATCCATTTTTATTTAGCACGTGCTGCTTCAACTTTCACGGAGACCGTTTGCTTCAACTTGAGAGAATTTGCATGTAGTCAAAGGGGGATAATTTTAATATTATTGTTTATAATAGAAATGTGTCATGTATTTATCCAGTCCATTTTCAGCCAATTTTTTAGACTTATCACGAGCATTATTTTAAGTTTTAAATATAGATAATCTAATGTAACATTTTTATTACTTAAAGGGGAATGTATAGCATTTTGGAGGGTCGATTTGGGCCTTGAATATATGTGTAATTATGTCTCCAGAAAAACTATTACTGCATATAAATTGAACAATCCTTTCTATAATACCCCAGACCTCAACATTTATCTTTCATTTTCTGTATATGTGTTTTCTATTTAAGGCATAGTCTCACTGAAATACGAGTCGTATTTTTTACTTTAAACGCTGATAATTTGAAGGCTTAAAATTCGACTGGAGTTGTGAACATTATTACGAATTAGATTAGCTAATAAATTCCAGGTTCTGAGACTAAAATTTATTGATCGAGCGCATGGTGAACATATCTCTCGTAATTTTCAGTCAATTTTTAAGACTAATCACGAGTTATATTTAAAAAAATTAGATAATGTAGAAGTAATCTAAAGTATTTACTTATTTCTTTATTATTCTTGCAGGGAGTCGCGGTGGTTCAGTGAGTTAGGCACTTGCTCACTAACCTGAAGGTCCAGGGTTCAATCCCGGCATGGGTCGAGATGATACCTTCGGATTTTTCAACCCGGTTTCCCCTTGTCACTGTCAGTGATGCAGGTCGGAGGTGCTGACATGGAAAAAGCGTCTAGTCGTTCGGATGGGACAATAAACCGAGGTCCCGTGTGCAGTGCACGTTAAAGATCCCTCGACAGTTGGAAATCGATAATAGGAGCAGGCTAATGCCGATGTCCTGGCAAAATGTCCCTCATTGCACACTGCATGGCGTTTGCCCGTCCTCAATTAGCCCATATTATAGGTGCAGAAAAGTAGGACGTAAAACTTCATTCATTTCATTTTTCATTTTATTATTCTTGGTCGGGGTATATTTGAAGGATTATGCGATTTTCGTACATTTTAAGTAATATTTGCACTCAAATGAAATGAAATGAATGGAGTTTTACGTCCTACTTTCTGCACCATTTGCACTCAAAATCAAACGTCGAAAATAATACTTTAAACGTAATACACACCAAGTTTCTTGACATGAAATGTTCTCGAATGAATGAATGAAATTTGTAAAATGTTCTACAGTTAGACAAACTGTATTTTATGATGTTTGATAAACAAGATTTCTATTCAAAACTGAATTCACCCGCCCTTAAACACGTTTAGTGTGTATAAACAGTTTATTAGTGGTCAAAGGGGGATAATTTCAATTTAGTGTGGTTTGTAATAAACATAATAATCTGAGTGTTGGAATCAAATTTCCGTACACTTTAATGCTGAACTAGAAAATTATGACCAAATTTGAAAACTTTATTGAATTACGTTTCTACACGTGGCAATAAAAGAGGCATACGTGTTCTTAAAGGGATTGTAAAGAAGTTTTCTAAACATTGTATGTGTATCGGGGACACTGATAGCAACAATTTCTGCCATTCCAATTTCCATTCCGACGTCTGTGGTTGAGAAAGTCATCTCTGAAGAAGACATCAACCCGAAGACTTCAAGACTGTACAGGGAGAGCTTTTGGATGAATCAACTTAAAACCATTTCACCCTCTGGATTAAACATACAGTTTGACTCCCAAATAATACCATTTGTTGCTCCATTTAATACTGTTTCTTGCCAAGCATCCAAAATTATCAAAAGATACCACTTACAGTTGCAAAATAGTTTTCCTACCATTTTCTACAAAAAATTAGTTATAGCCTATTCAAAAAATAAAAACCTTCAAGATATACTCATCCGTGGCCGACTTGACCCCACTGATGATTTTACAGATTAATTGAGTGTTTTCATTTCATTTTTTTATATAGGACTATGAAGCAAGTTATATTCTATACAAATAGCCATTAATTACTTTTCCTTTTTATTCCAGAAAATTTTAAGCACAACCCAGAAATATTTTTGTATTTATGCATTTGTACCTCACGAATTGTTTCAATATCTTTTTGTTATTTTCATAGATTGAAATTCTTAAGGTTATAAATTTCTGGATTAGGTCCAAGAAGAATTATGTGATGTTTCTTTTTCTTTTTCTTTGATTTTTTACTGCATATTTAGAGCATCACATTTATTTTAAACACAACTTTAACCCTGTGCCAGTGCCTTATATTGAATAGTAACTTGTTCACCCTAATCACTAAAACTAACGCGTTCACAGACAGAAGAGCATGTACATCAGGCGAAAATAATCGTATAATCCCGAATGATGTCTTCGGGATTACCGATATTTTCCGTAAGGACATAATAAGTCAAGGTTATTGTTGCGAAACGAAACATTTCAGTAAAATCCGAATGATGTAATCGGGATTACAGATATTTTCCGCGATCGGATTGGAAAGATTGTCCATATATTCAAGACAGAGGCCGTTACGAAGATGTCCGAGAAAACCCGAATGATGTAATCGGGATTACTGATATTTTCCGCAATCGGATTGGAAAGATTGTCCACATATTGAAGACAGAGGTTGTTACGAAAATGTCCGAGAAAACCCGAATGATGTAATCGGGATTACTGATATTTTCCGCAATCTGTTTGGAAAGCTCGACCAAGCGTTTAAGCCAGAGGTTGTTAAGAAAATGTCCTAGAAAACCCGAATGATGTAATCGGGATTACCGTAAATCGACTTAACCTCTGTCCACAATTTTACGGTGATGTCCTAGAATTATGGCTTTTATAATTTTTAAGGAATAATAAAAATCCGTACAAACAAAACAATTCCGTTAATCAAAAATCTCGTCCAGAGCATGACAAAATCGGGTGCAATAATTATATAGTAGTGGAAGATGCGTGAAAATTCAGATTTCCAAATGAATATTATTTAATTATGGCTGTGTATTGTTACCTGTATAGTTTTGTTTAATTTAAATATGTATAATTTACTGTGTTTATAATTTGTATGATTTATATAATAGTTGTTTATAATTCAAATATATATATTTCTATAGTTTTTATACGCCCACGCCCACACATTAATGTGGGCGTATATTGTATTTGCCCATGTCTGTCTGTCTGTCCGTATGTTCATCCACAACTGTTGTGGACACGATAGAGAGCTGGTTTCTTGATGGATTTTGATGTAACTTGCTGTGAGTGTTTGTAATCACCCAAGGATGAACCCTATTGAAAATCAGACGTATCGAAAGATATTTCATAGGTTATTGCCCTTGCGTTTGAAACTATGTTGTAGACACGATAGAGAGCTGGTTTCTTGATTGATTTTAATGAAACTTGGTATGAGTGTTTGTTTGCACATTAGGATAAACCCTATTGAATATCAGAAACATCGAAAACATATTTTATGAGTTATTGCCCTTGTTCTTTAAAACATGTTAATTTTTCAGCCCGTCACACTCTCAAAGTTGTGTACACGATAGAGAGCTGGTTTCTTGGTGGATTTTTATAAAACTTATTGTGAGTATTTGTAATCACCCAAGGATGAATCCTATAGAAAATCAGACGAATCGAAAAATATTTCATGGGTTATTGCCTTTGCTTTTGAAAATATGTTGTAGACACGATAGAGCTTCTTTCTTGATGGATTTTGATTTGAGTGTTTGTATTGACCTTAGGATAAACCCTATTGAAAATCAGAAACATCGAAAAAAATATTTTATGAGTTATTGCCCTTGTTCTTTAAAGCACCTTGATTTTTCAGCCCGTTACACTCTCCAAGTTGTTGACTCGATAGAGAGCTGGTTTCTCAATAGATTTTGATGAGACCTATTGTGAGTGTTTGTAATCACCCCTATTGAAAATCAGGTGTGACTGTTCTTAATCATTTTATGATGGAACCTTATATTGACGTATTGCCCTTGTCATTCTTAGAATCTATTCATTTACTGACGACTCTTTGTCAACCCCCGGACGAATTGGCTGCCATAATAAAAGTGGGCGTATTACGATGGCTATTTTTTTTTAATTTACTTTGTTTATTATTTGTATTATTTTTATAATAATTATTTAAAATTCAAATATAAACATTGAAATACTTCTATAATTTTGTATAATATAATTGTATTATCTATATAGTATAGCTGTTAACAATTTTTTAATCTATGAATATTATTTAATTATGGCTGTGTATTGTTACCTGTATAGTTTTGTTTAATTTAAATATATATATTTTAATAGTTTTGTATAATTTATCGTGTTTATATAGTGCTGGCACAATATATCGTTGTATCGCGATACGTCATGTCACGATACGCGCATCGTATCGCGAGGTCTTGTATCGATACTTGACGATACCACTCATTTCGTAAAAAAGTGATTTTTTTTACAATTCACTATTTTTTCTAATCGAGTTTGTTGAAATTATTTTGAAAATATTTATAACACGTGGATATGGACCACTCCTATCAACTAAATTACCAAATTTCACATAAATAAAGCTATACAAAGATAGATATCGTTACTTTGTAGATGAAGTTTCAATTTTTATGCCTTTATCCCATACGTTTTGTATTGTGACCGTTGATTCGTATCGTATCGTGGCATGGTTGGCAATACCCAGCACTAGTTTATAATTTGTATTATTTATAATTATATTTGTGAATAATTTAAATATATAAATTGAAATAATTTGTTGAGTTTTGTACAATTTATTGTATTATTTGTATAGTATAGTTGTTTAAAATTTAAAAATGTATTAAAAAAAAGTTTGTGATAGCGACAGCAACATATTGTTTAATGCAATCCTAATTTAAAAAAAAATTGAAATTACCTCTAATTGTTTGCAATGTGAATAACATGTAAATGTTCCAAGGATTCCAGAGGCGGATTGACCTCTAAGTATAGACCCACAATTTGCCCAATGAAAAATTTGTCACAGTAAGGTAACTGAAAATTAGTAAATGCTCTCCGGAATGACATCCGGGGCAGTCATTTAAACCCTTATTTTCTTTTTTTTATGGGCATTACCCTCCTAAGGCTAAAGAGGCAAAGCGACAATATGCTGTAAACCAGTAAACTTTTTTAAGACGTATCTAGGTCGTGGGAGGGAAATAAGTCCATAAAGACTTTAGAAGACAGGAAATCAACTTAAATTTTGAATTTTAGAATAAAGGCCTCAGTTATTTTCTTATGGCACAAAACTCTCAAATACAGGGGCGCTGATCCATTGATAAAGTTGGTGGGGACCATCTGTTTAAAGATCAATAGTACATGAAGCCGCGGAGGTCAAGGGAGTGGGAAGGGCGGTCGGTAAAAAAAATAATCGCCGGAAACGTATTAGTGTATATCAATGAGTTAGATATCATCTGATACCAAAAATAATGCACACCAGATCAATTCAATTTTATACCTATATTTTCTCGAAACTTTCATAAAAGACACCAATGTGAGATCCTGTATAATAGTGCCTTTGAGGATTTATGCTTTTTGATAATTATAGTAGTCACAAGAAATGGTGGGGACCAACCATATTGTGTCATCACCACTTTTTTCAGAGACTAGTCCCGGTGTCCCAATCGCGATTTTATTTTTCAATCAATTTTTTTATCATTCCATTTTTAGGTTGCACACGACAGGAAGGGACAGCCTATGGATACACATGTTCCTTCAGCAACGTTAGACATTTGCATTATCTACCGTTGCTGGATTGACGGGGTTTTCTCACGGGGTTTTCGCGTCATTAACAACTAATAACCTCGTTTAAAAAACACTACGTCACATTCAATTTATGACCGTTGAGACTCGATTATCACAAGATAAATTTGCTACAAGAAATTTGACGTCTGGTCATTCGAAAGTTTTCCCGCAATAATTTGTTACAAGGAATATAACTGGTCGAACAATAATCGTTCGACCAATCAAAGTTAATGACGAGAAAGTCTTATCATGATAGCAACGGATTAATGTAATGAAATGAAATGATAGTCGTTGCTAAAGGAACATGATGGATACAGGACCTAAGACACAGTCTGCTTCAGGACAAGGTTATTAAAGGTATATGTTCACTTACCTTTCGATCTTAAACTTTGAGTATTAGAACCTGGAATTATTTTAGCTTATCTAACCCGTAATAATGTTCCAAACTCTCCCTCAAAATTATATCCATAAATATCAGCGTATGAAAACCAAAAATACGACTTGTCGTTTAGTAAGACTATGACTAGAAAATACATATACAGAAAATGAAAGATAACTATTAAGGTACGGGTATAATTGAAGGGATTGTGTGATTTTTTGGGCAGTTCCAGTAAATCTGAAGGCTATTTTCATAAATTCAAGGCCCAAATCGATCCTTGAAAATGCAGAACATTCCCCTTTAAACTGAATAGTGATCAAGCCTCGATTCACTCATGATCGTCGAAATCTACTCACGGTCTGAACTAAATCTCCTCTCAGTCAGTTTGCTTGGTTTATAGCAACCGGTAAGTTGTCTGTTTGAAATCTTATAAAATATTAACATTTTGAATATTCAATTCCCTGTACATTTTGATATGTTTCCTAATTATCCACCCCATTTCCACTACTCTCTGGCCACATGTGTCTAAGAACGCCTTTAGGTCCATAAAAAGATAAGTTCTGAAAAATTTCAATATGAAATAAGTACACTTCCCTCCTAGAAATTTCATGTGAAAATGACCCGAGTAAATATGTTTTTAACGTTGTCATTTTCATCAACCCAAAGACAATCTTACATAAAAAAGTAAAGGCAAAATGCGATTCTGAACTGAATGCGGCCAGAGAGAAGTTCTTGAAGTTGATGTTGTCTACGTCTATTAGTACAAAAATATTCATACTACAATTTACCCGTTTTTGTCCTTGAGAAATTGAACTAAGAGATAGAGACTCTTAAAAAGTAGAGAATACAGTAAAATATTTTAAAAAGTATACAGTAAAATATTTTAAAAAGGAGAGAATACAGTAAAATATTGCAAAAAAAAAAAAAAAAAAAATAGCATTCTGACACATAATCTGGAGCCTTTTCTTTACCCTTTCTTCGCCCCATTCCGCGAAAACGAAATATAACTCAGCGTGTCATATTTTTGCCCGCTAGTCAACCCAATTAAAACTGAGTAAGGATAATCCTGGAAAAATCAAGATTTTTTTCCACGGAACAACTGGATCTTTGTGAACCAACATTTCTTTCATTCTGTCTGCCTGATCCATGTCCAAATCAATAAGGTCTTAATTCTTATTTTTTTTGTCTTGTCTTTTCAGATCAGGGGACTCAAGCCTTTTCTATTGAGTTAATACACCATGGTTGGGATACCATCCCTATTGAGGTTAGTATATCTTATGAAATATTAGTTTTCAAGTGCATTGATACATGAGTGCATTTTTTGCATACTTGTGAGGAACCAAATATGAGCTTTAAAAGAGAACGTTCATTATCCGTCAGTCATATCATACCAGTCTCAGAGCCTGGAATGTTTTAGCTACTGTTCATGCAACGTAAAAGGTTTTTTGATTTTTGCCCATTAAATGCTTACAGTCCAAAATTCGAAGCCTCGGGACCATCTTTGCGTTGATACAAATACACTTATATCCACATTTTACTAATTCACTGAACAGTGGTGGCAAAAGAACTTTTTTTTAAGCATTTTATTTATTTCTTTTAGGATTCCAAGTATGGTAGCTCGTCTTCAGCTACGGACAACAAAAAGATATAGTGCACAACCTAGGATTTTGGAGGTAGTTCACAAGGAGCAAAATTTTCTCGTTTTCGGGTTGGGTTCTCGTGTAGTTTAGTTGTGGCAGCCTGTGGGCTACCTTGATAGGGCCTCCTAGTTTGTGCACGTACATATCTTGTCCATCCACCTCTCTTGGAACATTTGGAGGTAAGTTCCTGATGGCTTTCATTCATCATTGTCTGAAACTTGTTGACTTCTTCCTATTCTCTTGATTGATGAAAGGTGTTCGAGTCTTTTTCATATATAACTTTGATTCTGCAAGCTAATATTCCATGTTTCATATCAAAATTAACCATCTACACAGAGTACAATTTTGATGTCTGATTGGTTTACTGTTTAAAAAAAATTCCCTCATTGCACACTACATGGTGTTGAGTTTAATAAAACTCGGTGATCAGTATATTGGCTTGCAACATCAAGGGTGAGATAAACAGATGACATAATCACCTCTCATGAATCAAGATCGGCCTCTTATAAATTGAAAAATTAGGAAAGATTCAGTCTATCCCAAGCGTAAGGGTCAAAAACTAGTAAGTCAACAAGTTTCAAGATTATAGGTAAATATATGGTAAAACTTGCAGTCAAGATCAGCTTTGAAAATTGATACTCATATACAAATTCATCATTTTTGGTTTCAAGAATTGGAAATGATGGAACAACATTATTTCATATAACATCATTTATAACTAAAGCTTGCTCATTAATTCAACTAATCGAATGCTTACCTTATGAACAATTGAACTTGCCCACAAAGTTTGATAAATTGTTTGCAATATCCAATCGTGTCGTAAATTTAAACAAATGTTGTTAGGACTAGAATTAGTAAAGCAACTCACAGAAAATAAATGCAACCAAATATATATTTTTATGTTGAAATAAACATGTATGATAATTTATAATTTCAGGTGTATACAGATAGAGCTTCATTATATAGAAATCAAGTGCTTAGAGTGTGGCATGGAAGCTTCACACGTAAGTTTCGAACTTATCATCTTATAATTATGACATGAATAACTGTTCTACGGTTCAAAAATAAGGTTGGCCCGGCATCAATCTAATTAAAATTAGATTACATTTCGTTTCGGTTATATTTTGATTGTGGCATTGGCCCTCCGATTTTGGATGAGTTTGGATTTTTACTAACAATTGACTTGTCTCTCATCGTTGTGGTGTCTTTATCCATAGAGTTGCAGTAGATATCTGAACAACAATACTTACTAATAGTTATCTTGCTTTTTACAGTTGAAGTGTCTTTACTCATAGAGTTGCAGTAGATATCTGAACAACAATACTTAAGATTACTTACTAATAGTTATATTGCTTCATTTTTTGTGCTATAGGCTGAGCAAGTTAAAGATCCCTCGACATTTGAAATTGAAAATAAGAGTAGCCTAATGCCGCTGTCCTGGCAAAATTTAACCCGTTGCACACTGCATTTTTTTTTTCATTTTAGGTTAAAAAGGGTAAATCGTCTGGTAATTTACCTACCCGCTATAACACTGCCACGATAGGAGTGTTCTGAGATCATGACCTGTATGATTCTAAAGAACTTCCTATCTACAGATGAAGATGGCGCCCACAGAACAGATGAAGAACAGATGAAGAGGAAGCCCCGGCGGTGCCTCCACCCATTTTTAGTAAGTTGATCTTTTTATTTTGTAAACAATATTTTATTCATAAGAAAACGATTGGAGAACAGGCCTTCGCCTATGAAACCTCTTGTCCCAAATCTCCGGAATCTTAAACAAGAAAGATTGGTCTTGTCGTTCAGATTGAACAATAAACCGAAGCCCCATGTAGCCAAGAGGTTCAACAAATATTAGCTAGTTGACAAGACCAAAAAACCCAAGTAGTGCACGCAGATTTAAAGGTTTTGATTTTGAGAGAAATTAGATAAAAATTTCAGGTTTTATTTTTGGTCGAACGTTTAGTGAACATATCCCTTTAAAGATGAGTTCCCTTATTCAAATTTATGTTATTTATATGAATAGAAAGAAGATGTGTTTTTATGACATTGAAAAAAGTCCAAAATTAACTCTTAATTTGGTCAATAAGAATAGAATAATCAGCAAAATTTCAACGATCAAGAAAGGTTAAAAAGTATTTTTTGTTTATCCAGATTGCAACTCTTAAAGGGATATGTTCACTAGATATTTCAGTCTTCAAATCACTGCGTTATCAGCGTTTGAAAAACGACTCGTATTCTATAGTGAGACCATGTATAATAATAGAAAACACACAATACAGAAAATGAAAGATAAAAGTTAAGGTAGGAATATGATTGAAGGGATTCTGCGATTTTTGTGCAGTTCTAGTACTTTTGGAGGCCATTTGCTATATTCAAGTTACAAATCTGCTCTCGAAAATGCTGAACATTTACATTTAATTAGATGCAATAATAATATAATGATATAAATAAGAATAGATAATTTATTAGAAATGCCAATTCCACTAAAACTAACGCGTTTTATGACATCACTGACAGTGATCTGCATAGATATCAATAGTAGCTTCCGGTAGACCACTATTAGTGACGTCATAAAACACATTAGTTAGAATGGAAATTGGAATGGCGCAAATTGATGCTATCAGGGTCCCCGATGCACATACAAAGAAAACCGCTTTACATTCCCTTTAATTTGGCACTGAAAATACGGAAACCCAACTTTAAAATGTGATCGAAGATGTGAAAATATATTTTGATAAATGATTTCCGAATATTGCTGTTAAATGGTCAATGTTTTGTCCTGTAAAAATGAAATGTTTTTATTTTCTGCACCTGATTGGGCTAATGAAAACAAGAAAAAGTCTAAAGACAATATTCAAATTCTTCTTCTTTGCTATGCATATACGTATGCTCAAATTTCTTCTTAACGAGGCACAGGCTTCATTTTCGTGGGTCGATTTTTCCAAGTCTCAGAAACGACACTTTTTTAGCTCAGCAATTTAGTACTGGTTATCACAACTCACCATTGAAATTTGAGTCTTCAAATCCATGTGCATCCATAATTATTAGCATTTGAAAGTTATAATGCCCTACTACACATTAGCGATACTATGCAATATATAGAAAAGTCATCTATAGAAATAGAAGGAGAAATGTCTAATTTAAGATATATTTGAAGGAAATATGCAATTTCCGTATATTTCTAGTGCTTCTGAAGGATACTTAAGTATATTCAAGACCCAAATCAACCAATAAAAATGAAGATAAAAATAATAATTTTTCAATAATTTTTTTTTTTATTTTTTTTTTTTTTATTTTTTGTTTTTTTTACAATTTGTCGCAATGTACTTAATCGCTTGAGGATAATATGTCCATTTAATACACATGTACTTGTGTATATTGCTATATTGTATATCTTAAAAAAATATCCAGTAGCCTGTGGTCATGTATTTGATCTCTAAAATCATCAAATTCTGTACAATAATCGCTTGAGGATAATATGTCCATTTAATACACATGTACTTGTGTATATTGCTATATTGTATATCTTAAAAAAAAATATCCAGTAGTCTGTGGTCATGTACTTGATCTCTAAATCATCAAACTTTGTATATTAATTTTTTTTTTTTTTTTTTTTTTTTGGTGTCTATATGTTGTATATTGTATCTATGTTTGTCGTGGTATAGGGCCTAATTCTGACCCATGTAAAATAAAGAGTTTATTATTATTATTATTATAGACTGGTCCCATTTAATCTATTCAACGTCATTGTTTAATGAGTTGACGCCTTGTATTGTGAAAAGACATATATGTAGAAAAAGCGTATTATTTTGAAGAGCTTATACTATTTTTTATATACTTGTGCAGTTTTAGTACTTCTGAAGACCGTAAATGAATTCCTGGCCCAAATAAAAAAATAAAGTAAAGAGCCAACTACTTATAAACAATAAGAATGGTCACTAATTTTATTTGACGCGATTTTATGCTTCTGTCTTTAAGTTGTAGTGTGTTAGTCTACTACAAAGATGTGAACTAAAACCGACTCTAACTAAAGCTCTCTTAGGAAATTTTAAGACCGCCATCAAAAATTGATTTATCAATACAAATCATCTGTTTGTGTTATGACTGCAAATGCTTTTGCTAAACGATTCTTTTTAAGTTATCCTCACGAAACTGTCGAGTTGTCACCTTATTTTTATAATTTTACTAGACACTACTCTTGTTTTGCCTCCCTCTATCTTAAATATTAAGCAGCTATTACTGGTGGTGTTCTAGGCAGTATTTGCTTGCCCTTCTGATAATATGGTTCCTCGTTGATTGATAGCGTACGGATTGAGTTTGTGTAAATTTGTCGTCGAGTCATGTTTGTTTCATCCGACGCTTTTTCACGTTTTTGTTTTGTAGTTTTGTGGATGTTTAACAGCTAGGACGGGTGTGGCGCCAGGCAGGGTATGCTTACTCTTCTAGACACCTGATACCACTTTTCATTATGATATACTTACTCATGTATGATTGATATAATTCCTCATATGAAAAGTTCTTAAGCTGTTACCTATGTTTCGTCAAAATGTCTTTTTGGATTTCGAGTTTCGTTTTGCGGTTCGGATCGTCAGTACTTGGTTTCTTTATCTTTATCCCTACCACCTGGGTTCTCAACATGTTTTCTAAAGTGTCCAGAATTACGCACAACGAAAATGACCATGTCCCCTGAGTGCATAAGTCATTGAAAACATGCAATTTTGAAATATGATAAAGTTACAGCATTTTTCTTTATGATACATGTACAAACATAAAATGCATATTCACTCAGATGATACAAACTATTTTTTTTTCACACCCATAGCTCAGTTTGTGTCCCCGTCCCGGGTAAATGTCTAAATGTTCCCAGTCAGAGACATGTCCCTCAAGTTGAAAACCCAGGCCTTACCATAATAAATTCATAATTATTAATTAATTATTTAGCTCTTTGACAAAACAAACATATTAAAATCCATAACCTTTATTATGAGTTTCTATACGAAAATAAAATGTTGGATACTTGTGAAAATTTTCTACACACAACATTTCATTGGAGGGGGTCGCGGTAAAGACCTGAAGGTCCTCATTAGACTTAAAACTCGTTGAAAATAGAAAATAAGAGTAGGCTAATGCCGCTATCTTGGTAAAATATCCCTCATCACACACTGCATGACCAGCCTCATTAGCTCAATAGGTTGTACACATTGTTCAGAAGACTTCCAGAATAAATATAAGGAGTTATATTTCTCTATTTGGCGTTTATTTCGCTTAAATCTGCACTTTAGTTTTTTAAGACAAACCAATAACAAAGCTAATTTTTTATATGCCCAAGCAAAAATATTAATCATCAACCAAATGAGTGTTTAAAGAAATGTATGGCTAAAGGTTGAATATTTCATACTAGTGGACGTATGTAACCTTGCCTGGCCTGGCAAGCTATCTTGGAACGTTAATGTAAATGTTTGAAATAATTTATCTCTCAGACAATGTTTTAGGCGCATATCTTCAGATTTTGGTCTAAAGTTGTTATTAAAAAAAATTCTAACATCCAAAAAGTGAGATCTTCCCTTTGATAAATCAACATCCTTTGATAATTCTTCGTTAAAAATTTATTGATTAATATTCCAAGATGCTTTTTCAACAGAATAAAATATATTTCTTAAGTCTTTCTACGTAATGAAATTTCTGTACTTGTGTCCTATTAGAAAATCTTTAACCAAACATCATTTAGATCTAATTGAAAACATTTCCATGACGCAACTGAACATCATTAAAGGGATATGTTCACTAACTGTTCGACCAACTGTAGATAACGTAGGATAAATGTGAAGGTAGGGATGAAATTGAAGGAATTATTTGATTGTCGTGCATTTCAAGTACTTCTGGGGGCTATTTATGTATGTTCAAGTCCTAAATCGACCAAAGGAAATACTGAACATTCCCCTTTAAATTTGTGATCCGTTTTAGACAGGAATTCCATGAAAATAATATCCAAGATCATAAAAGCGTTGAATTCATTTTTTAACCAAATTTATTAACTATAATATATAAATTGTACTTAAAGGGGAATGCTCAGCATATCGAGGGTCAATTTGTGCCCTGAATATAATGTAACTAACCTCCAAGCATTTATCTTTCATTTTCTATTATGTGTTTTCTATATAATCCATAGTCTCAATCTAATATGCGTCGTATTTTTGATTTTACGTATTTTTTACTTTAAAATTCTGATAGTCATAGATAAATAAAAGTTGTGATTAATTCTATGGATTGAATTAGCAAAAAAAATAATAAATAAATCCAGGTTTTAAGACTTACATTTTTTTGGTCGAACGGATGGTGAACATAACCCTTTAAAGCTAAACTGGATAGACTATACAAATTACATATAATGGGAGAAAACAAATGCATGCATCATCAAATAAAAACATGAACAATTACACATCTTACAAAAAGCTCGGTCCTTAGAAATTTTAAATAATATGAATTATTACTTATAACGTTTACCTAATAATTTCTTTCTACATAGAATAAAATATGCACATTATCTCTCTAAAGGAATACGACCTCTTTAGAATTAACACAAATTATCAAACTTGGTCATTAAGTGTATAATATATTCATTTGTGAACTTACCTGGTGTTATAAATATATATATATTACTATTGAAAAACGCTTACAGAAGTTTTAGCGTGTTCAATAAGAACTTGTAATTGTATGGATAACTAGTTCATTTAATGGGCCTACTGGGTTCTGTTGTGAATGTACTCTTTTGGAAAAGTTTGATCTTTCTTAGAGATATAGCCTATTCTCTTTAACTTTCAATTTGATTTTTCCTTAAACTGATTTAACTAGTTAATTAAGTCGAAACCAAATTTCAACTTGATCTGTCTAGTGTGATACTGAACTTGAAAATTCTTGTATAATAACTTAATTTTTATTACATACAAAAGCAGGGCAAAACACACCTATCTGTAGATTCAATGGCGAATAACACAAGATTTGAAAATAATAGGGGTCAGTTATACAGGGTGCGCATTATACTCGGATATATACAAAAAGATGACTTAAATTACACAATTTGAGTAACTGTTGTGAAAATTTAGATTTTTCACAAATTTGTCTTTACTTTGTCAAAAATTCTTTAAGTTTACTATGAGTTATTGCCCTTAATGAAGGGTTTGAATTTTAACTCTTTGGTGTTCAAATCTTGACCGATTTTGATCAAATTTGCCGAAACAGTTTATTATCAACCAAGGAATTTTCTTCAAAATATTCCATTCGTTGATCTGGGCACAGTTCCACAGATCTTGACAGATGTGAATTGTTTATAGTCGACTCCTGTCGAAAAGAGAAAACTACTGGATATTAGTTATTGCCCAAGCTCGTAAACACTCACCGGAATTATTGACGAATTGAAATTTAAAAGAATTATAAAATATTCATTATTAGTAATTGTCCTATTTTAGTTAAGGTTGAATATTTCATGGCTGCCAGGGTTCTATTTCGATTTCAAACAAAGTGAATGTTATCTTGCCTGGCAAGCTATGTTTTACGTTCCCAACTGTTGAAGAATATTACATGTATTTTTTTTAATTATAAATATATTGTCACGAGTAACAGGCTAGTGTATCAAGGTCTTATTTTTCTTGACAAATCAACATAATATGCCTATGGCTTCAATTGAAATAAAATGTTGCTTTTTTGTTTATTTTAGCCGTCAGCGGGAACTCGATAGCCGTCTTTACTATTGAGTTTGATAAACACCAAATAGTAAGATGATCAACAAAGCACGGTTAGTACAAATTAAATCCCTATCTTCAATGAAACTTTATTTACCTTGCAAGACTCGCTTACGATTAAAAAAACGAAATTGAATTTACATACTACTATACCAGATGTTCCCAACCTGGGGGTATTTGTCAAAGGGCCATGGGACATGAAGATGTGTATAATTTGCTATGTAAGGACTGTAGTTCTTGTAGTCAAAACCAATTTGCCCGAAAGCTAATGCTAATTTGCCCGAGAACGAAATATAAATGCCCGACAAGTCGACCCCCACCCAACCCCTAATTCCAAAAACTTCTCCCCATCTGTCTGATCACATCATTTCCGAACGATTTTATTTTTTTAAATTTCCTTCATGAAAATCACTAATGCTAATTTGCCCGACAACGAAATATAAATGCCCGACAAGTCTATACGTACGCCTATGTATAATAGTCAACTCCATTGCTTTTTACAGACAATTAGACTCTTTACATGTAATATTCACTAATCTGCTTCTCCTTTCAGGGTTCCAAGAACAAAATAGCTGGTCTTTAGCTAGAAGGACATTTATTTGAGAGGTCAATCGTAAGGTGGAGCACAGATGTCCTAAAGGCGACTCTTGGAACGAAGCTAGGTAATGATACCTTTTTTTAGTTATTGCCCTTGTTTAAGGAAAATACACGGAAATTGACTTTGAAATCAAACAAAGTTTGATATGCTTTAGATTATTATTGCGATTTTTGATGAATGTTATTATTTTGTTTTTTAAAATATGCTTTTGCTTAAACTTAATATATTCTCAGAGTGATCCATAATATAAGGTTATTTATAATTTTAGGTGTAAACAGTTGGAGCTTCATTATATTGAAATAAAGTGCTTAGGGTGTGGCATGAAGCTCACCAGGTAAGTTTTATTTTGATGGGTTTTTTTATTTCACATTGCGGGAAAATGTTGCCTTAATTCTTTGAAGCTTGATTTTACATAGAAGGGAGTGTTAGAATTAGCTTAAATTGAAAATTGATTTCAAGGACGTATATTAGTATCTTTCTGTTAAGTTTCATATTGATAGCTCAACGACTCATTAATGATAAGAATATCGTGTTGTGAGAGCAATGTATGGATGTGATTAAGGTCGCATTCGTTTGCCTAAGGAACATTCATCTATTCAGAGATCTATATAATGTCATTGACTTAACATGGAAACAATGGGAAATCAAAATATTCAATGACAGCTCTGTAATGAACGAGGTCTCCAGAAGTCAACAAACCTCAAAAGCTTTTGAAACAATCGACAAATTAGTTTCCACTCAAATATTTAAGGGATTGTGTAAAGGTGTTTCTAAATTTTGTTTGCAAGTTCAGTTTTAGCACCAATTGGCATTATTATTGCATTATGGCTGTGATTCCATCAATTCGACTTCAACTAAGTGTTTTGAAGACGTCACAACCGTGAATTTGTTGCATCACCAAATATACATACAAAACTTAAAAAAAACTCTTTTAAGGCTTAATATTTTTATTTGCAGTTTGTTCTACTTGCTAGTATAATGAAGTATTTTTCTTCGCCTATTTGTAGGTTAGAAAGGGTAAACCGTCCGGTAATTTACCTACCCGCAATGGCACTGCCACGTTAGGATAATTCTGAGATCATGGCCTGTATGATTCTACAGAACCTCCTATCTACAGATGAAGAACAGAAGAAGCGGCGCGCGCCTACAGATGAAGAGGAACAGATGAAGAGGAACAGATGAAGAGGAACAGATGAAGCAGTTGCAGCAGATCCTCCACCCAAACTTTGTAAGCTTAACTTTCGATTATTTGTGAAGTAATATTACTAAAATTTATATTATAAGCTATGTTTATTCATTGAAAGTGATGTGCAAATACAGTGATATCCAATTTTCCAGAAGGAACAGGAGCTGTTTTGACTCAGTGAGTTTAATCCCAAAATGGTTACAGAATCCTACCTTTCAACCAAATTTCTCTTTAGTCGTTCGGATTGGTCAATGAACGAAGGTCATGTGTACTAAATGCTGCTAAAAACAAAAAATAATTAAATAATCTAATGACACTGCCCTCGCAAAATCTGCCCAGTGAACAATGTATGGTGTTTGGCAGAACTTAGTAGCAAAAACAAGTGCTAAAAATCTCTTGAATTTAAAAAGGAGCAAAAATATTTGATATTTTGCTTTTGTTTTATTTTTAGCCGTTAGCGGGTTCAATAGCCATCTTTGCTATTGAGATATAGATACCTCACATACAACAAGATGACCAACAAAGAACGGTGAGTTATATTTTAATTTACATGTATTTTCAATTCCTGTTTTAAAAAAATAGCCTTTTTGAAACTCTCTGAAAGGGAAATCTTTGGACTAAGAACTGAAAGCTTATTTTCTCAAAATGAGCTTGATAATTATACAGTCTGAATAGTGTCATTTACATTTATATTTATCTTTCAGGATTCCAAGAAAAAATAGCTCGTTTTTAGCTATAAGGACATACAACTAAGAGGTCAATCATTCTCTGGTGGATGGAGCTCAAATGTCCTAACAGCGACTCTTGGATAAAAACTAGGTAAGGATATTAAAAGTTAAAACATTGGCTTTTACATTAAAGACCTATAGAAACATAACTAATTTTCAACTATGTCCTTTGCTATTGACAACTTAAAGGGGAATGTTCGTCATTTTCGAGGGTCGATTTGGATTTTAAACCTGTACAAAAATCACATAATCTTTCCTACCTGATAATTAAGGATACAGAAGGATTTGGAGGCTGAAATTTCGAAAGAGAGTTGTCAACACTTTTACTGATTAGTTTAGCTAAAAAATTCCAGGTTCTGAGATTTGAATTTTATTGGTCGAACAGATGATGAACATATATTTCAAATATTTTATTATAACATGAAAATACAATTAAAGGTTTATTTATAATTTTAGGTGTATATGGGGCTTCACTATATGGAAAGTGCTTATGGCGTGGCAAAGAAGCTTCGAAGGCAAGTGTCTTTCGGAATTTATCTAAAACCATTTTCATGCCCTTTATTTGAAACTGGACAAGAAAAATCTAGATCTATGAATTTTGTTTAAGTTTTTGTTTATTTGAATTTAAAAGTGATATTTCGAAATTCCCTACAGCAAATTAAGCAAATATTTATATCATTATTGCCCTTAAATGTGTTTATATTAAAATGTATTTTCAGGTTAGAAAGGGTAAATCGTTTAATTTTACCTACAAAAAAACCCGCAAAAGCACTGCCACAGGAGTGTTCTGAGGTCATGGCCTGTATGATTCTACAGAACCTCCTACTCGCTTCATTCACCCAAATTTTGGTAAGCTTACCTTTGAATTATTGTGAAAAAATATACCAAACCACCACCTAAAATTTGAATCGGTTATCATTTATTTCCCTCGTGTATGATGCATTATATTTGTGCACTTTGTATTTAAACAGTAATGTTCACATATTGAAGGGGAATGTTCAACATTTTCGACTTGAGCCTTGATTATATGTAAATAGCCTCCAGAAGTACTAGAACTACAAACAAATTGCACAATTCTTTCAATTATATCCCTACCCAAACATTTTTTTATATAACGCATAGCCTTACTAAACGGCGAGTCGTATTTTTGACTTTTAAACGCTCATATTTATGACTACATGGGGATTTGAAGGCTTATATTTATATTTCGAGGGAGAGTTGTGAACATTATTATGGATTAGAATAGCTAAAACATTCCAGGTTCTGAGACTAAAATTTAATTGGTCGAACAGTTTGTGAACATATCCCTTTAATTCAACAACGAATTATGTGCACAACACTTCATTAGCCCCAATAGTAACACATGTAATAATAGTTGATACTCTGAAAATGATTTTTCTTTTTGTGCAGTGCTTTCCTTTTTTAATGATCAAAAATTGGTGAAATTAATTAATTTGTTAATGATAATACCAACAGTATGATTCTCTGCAAGTAACGCAAAAATAACGAATCCAGCAACAAACAGACTGAGATCACAAACTACTCTTAATTCTTCAAAGTGCAGAAAATAGGACATATAACTCAGAAAAGATCTCTTTTCATTTGATTAAAAAAGTACAGTTTTATCTTATTTCTATTAGATCTTTTTATTTCTATTTTAGCCGTCAGCGGGAACTCGATAGCCGTCTTTACTATTGAGTTTGAGAAACACCACACACAGTAAGATGACCATAAAAGCACGGTGAGGATATATTCACAATTCTTATTCATTTTATTTATTATAGATATTTTTATAATAAAACAGCTATTTGAAGCACTCCGAAAGTGAAAAATATTCAATTGTTGAATGATATCAGGTGTGGTAAAAGGGACAGCATGTCTTGTATTGCCATAGTACCCTACCCAGTTATTTTTATAGTGGCATTTAAATTCAATAAAGACTTGGATACAAGAGCTTCAGTCTTAAAGGAATACTACCTCTTAGAATGAACAAAAAAATCTGAATTTTCAAATTTGGTCAATAGGAGTTTATATTCATCAGGGGACTTACCTGGTAGCATAACTATACAACAGATTACCTAAATAATCTAATAAATCCAGAAAACAATGTTTATATACAATAATTAAAAAACCCTTAATCAAATTTAGGGCGTTTATCAATAATTATAACCTGTTATTATATAGAAATGTACATAGTATCATGTTTGTTTTGCATTCTGTTTGTATACTTTGGACATCGTAGATGAATATATACCCTTATTGACCAAGTTTGAAAATTAAATTGTTTTGTTCATTCTAAGAGGTAGTATCGCTTTAAGAATGAGCTTGGGAACGATAATCTCTATTAGCTCAGTTATTGAATAAATGGGGTTTTACACATTTGATTAAAGAGGAATAGTAGGTATTTTTTATTAGGGTCTTGAATAAATTGAAATGCTAGAACTGCACAGAAATTGCATGAAACATTTGTCTTTCTATTTCTGTAGATGTGTTTTCTAAATAAGACATAATACATACGTAAGGATTTGAAGACTTAAATTTCGAGAGAACAATATTGCTGATTAGCTTAGCAAAACAAATGATGGTTATATAATTGATCAAACGGATAGTGAACAGTGACCATGCCCCTTTAAATTTAATATTGGTTTACCTTCCAGGGTTCCAAGAACAACATAGCTCGTTTTTAGCTATAAGGACATATAACTGGAAGGTCAATCCCACATGGTGGATGGAGCACAATTGTCCTAAAAGCGACTCTTGGAACAAAGCTTGGTAAGTAGATTCGGAATATTTTCTGAGATATTGCAATACAAATACAGAAAGGAAGAAAGAAACGTACATATGTTACAAAGGCAGCCCATGAAGATAATTTCTCCTAAGTGCTCCTTGGCCAATGCTCTTTGCATTAATCTTTCCCGGATTATCCCCACCCATTTAAAACTTGGTTGACTGAAATTACGAATGAAGATGACTTATTCAAGGATATCATCCTTACTCTCAAAAAAGGATTTGTCCTAAATGTTGTGCTCTCAAATACAACGACCACCATTTGCTCGTATCCAAGCAAAAGATATCAATTGGTTATATTAACTATGACATATCAAATAAGATATCAATCTGTTATTTTATTAATGCCCAATATCAACTATGACATAACAAATAAGATAGCATTGGTTATGTTATTTTATCGATGCCCAATATTAACTGTGACATCAAATAAGATAAATGTTATATTTATAATTTTAGGTGTACACAGATGGAGCTTCACTATATAGAAAGTGCTTATGGTGTGGCAAAGAAGCTTCCAAGGTATTTTTTTTTAATTTTTAAATCATATTGAAACAGAAAACTTTATATGTTTTATATAAGATAGTTCGAAAGTTAGACTTCTGTAACTTGATTATATCATTAGATATTGTCTCACAACTCCAAACAATTCGCAAGTTCTGAAACTTCTGAGAGAAGACAAACATTTTTCGATTTACTAAACACTTTCTTGTGATTCTCCTCGCATTGATTTTCAATATATTAAGCATCCAAACCTGTTGCAAATAAAATGGTATTTTACGTCCTGCTTTAATGCAATTACTGGGCTAATACACCGCCATACAGGAAGCAATGAGTGAAAGCGGTAGCGGCATAAGCCTACTCCTATTTTCGATTTCCAAATGTCGAGGTATCTTATACGTGCACAGTCTGTAGCTGTAGCTGTTTATTGTCCCGTCCTAATGACTAAACGCTTTATTTTATTGCGTTTTAAATGTGCCACAGCAGAAATTTTCTCTGTGGAAATCAGCCTGTAAACACTTTTTAAAATTGGATTTTTGTCGAATTTTTTGTGTAATCTTGAAAAAACTTACAAATTCCAATTTAAAAATGTTCTCAAATTTTATACTCCATAGAATTTTAGACATCAATATCTTAATTCCTTCATACTGCATACCTTTTATATGTATTCATTTAGTAACCATTTGGTAATTGGGTATCTAATAATTTTATATCAACTAGCAGGCATCCTAGTTTCAGTGATAAATATAAAAAGTGACGCAGCTACAATACCAATTCTGTGAATCCTCAGCACATGAAATGTGTTTGTTTAAAGAAATATTACATCTTAGAATAATCAAAAAAGCAAAATTCTCAAACTTGGTGAAAAGAGTTTATATTCATTAAGCAACTTGTGCCATAACTGTACTGTATAATCTGATAAATCCAGAAAACTACTTTACATATTAAAATTACAAAATCTCCAAATATTAAGCGGTTTTCAATATTAACCTGTAGTTTTATGGAAAATTACTTAGTTTTATGGTGTATTGAATTCTATTTGTATACTGTAGACACCTTTGATAAATATATTCTCTTATTGGTCAAGTTTTAGAACTTAATTATTTTTGGTAATATTTTTAGGTGGTATCGTTTTAATAGTATTATTGTATTTTCAGGTTAGGAAGGGTAAATCGTCTAATTTTACCTACCCGCAATAGCACTGCCGCGATAGGAGTGTTCTGAGGTCATGGCCTGTATGATTCTACAGAACCTCCTATCTACAGATGAAGAGGAACAGATGAAGGACAGATGAAGAACAGATGAAGCGGCGCCGACAGAACAGATGAAGAACAGAAGAAGAGTCGGGGTTAAAGAAGAACAGATGAAGTGTGGGTCCTCGGAAGAGAGTGACCTGTAAGAAGAACCACACCTGCTGATAAAATCTTTTGGGTATGTTTCATAGGATTTAGTGAACACAGGCTTTCAAACATATTTTTACACCGAAATAAACGCCTATCGCAGTATGTCGATTTTTAGAACATTGCTAGGAAATATAGAACATAAATATGTTGAAAACAAAGTACTAACTTAACTTTGCTAACCATATTTTTTTTTAATATAAAAGTATATAAGTAATTAAGCTTGCCAGGCATGTCAACATACTTTGATAAATTTGGAATTAACCTATGTAACACAAAATTCCAATCTCAGTAACTAAATGATATGAACAAATTTCATCGAAATTGGTTTAAAAATTATAGGTTTTATATCTTTCATATTTAAATTTTTTCTAAGTCAAGGGCAAAAACTCGAATATCGTTATTTGAAAAATTGTTGAAATATGCCCATCATCTTATTAGTTTCAATGATCACATTAAATTCTTAAAAAGAAGCCCGTAGGAACAGGAGGGACCACCCCCCACCACCCCCCCCCCCTCCCCAATAATTTAGGTAGCCCCCTCCTCCAATATGAAATTTATCCCTACAGTCCTTAAAAATCAATTGAAAATTGTAGCTTAGTTTTGGTGCGCCTTACCTAAGTCTAAGTCAATTATTTATAAACAATCGCAACAAAAAATAGTCAACAGTACATTGTCAATCATGTGGACGTATGAAATATGCTTTATAATTTTTTAAGATATTTTTTATAAGCAAGTTTGAAGTAAATTAGGACATTGTTTAACATTTAGATTAAGATATGGTTGAAAACCTGTGAACACCTTAATTATTTACTTTACCATTTAAGAATTATTTCGCTAAACAAATAAAATAATATAAGCTAGTCCCTTTACAATATAATTAAAACGCATTGACAACAACTTTCAATATTTAAAGGCATTGCTCCAAGTTTCATATCGCTGACAAAGTTATGATTTGGTTAATAACAATATATAAAAAAATAAGCCGCAGTGGCGTTTCTCAAGGAGAAGATCATGATATTCACTTCCCCTCCCCCCCCCCCCCCCCCCAAAAAAAAATAAATTGGCTGGACAGGTTTCAGCTCTCCCATTAACTGGCCCTGCCCGGCTTTAACCTCTTGCAGGTTCAAATTTTGCATCACTGAGTTACATTCCTGGTGCTCCCCTTGAAATTTATGTGACCTTCCTCCCCCTCCCCCACCACTATCACCTCATAATTTCAAGTCACGTTGGCTTCATGATTTGAGCTGCGGCTCGTATCCATAATTTATTTCTTTTTCTAGTTTCAGGAGTATAGCAGTAAACACAGATGAAGAGAGGGCCCTCACAAGAAAATGGATTTTCTGTCCTTAAATAAACTTAGGGCTTATAAAGCCATGACATATTTTTTTTCATATTCAATTTTAACTTATTTTTATCATTTAATCATATATTAAATCATTTCTTGTTTAAACATGAAAATGTATTTGCAGGTGACTTTCTCAATGATTTTTCTTTCTTTTGTAGATAATGGTCCAAGAGTATGCAAGAGATATGTCTTTCTGTTACTTTGTTGGATTAACTGCCTTTATTAGTTTGGATTTCTGCCTTTTTTACTTTGGATTTCTTTTTGTTGAGTTTTGTTTAGTTGGTTGTCAGTTGTTTGTGTTTTGGATCATTATGACAGATATTGATTGTGTTTTGGGTAATTGAAATTAGTATGGAAATATTGGTAGTTTTTGGTTTGTTTTTATGTCTATATTGAAGATATATACTTATTTGTTTTCTATTTTAGATATTGATGTTATTATGGTGTAGAAGGATGAAGAAGACAGTATGGCAGGGTAGGCAATTATGCAGGGAGTTCATCGCCCCTGTCCTGCCGAGATGCTTTCTTTGCTTTCAGGTATATGGTATTAATTATTTGTTTTTATTGTAGATATTCTCCTTTTATTTATCTATGATGAGGGTACATGTATATGTTATTTTGCTTCATTTAGATTGAAGAATTAGAAAAAGCAGAATATATTTGTGTATGGTTTAGATAAGTTTGAAGAATTGGAAATGTAGAAGATGTAGTTGTATGATTGTGATCGGTTTGAAGAATTGGGAAGACAGAATAATTATATATTACTTTGAAGATTTCAAAGACAATATATTGGTGTATGATAGAAATTAATTTGAAGAATTGAAAAGACAAAATACATGGTCTATGGTTTAGATTTAGAAATGAAAAGAAAGAATATATATTGGAGTATAAAAGAGATTAGTTTGAAGAATTAGACAGACTTAATATATTGGTGTGTGCCTAAGATAAGTAATACATTTAAGCATAGTTTTTAATCGAATAAATTACTTATTACTTCATTGATATTTTGACAAATGGTATACTCGATGGAGACCATCTTTTAAAAATGTTATGATATCCACAAGATCTACTACAGAGTTGATTTTGAGTACTTTCCATGAATCCATCACAGATTTACTGACAATATGTTGAAATTTGGCATATCTGGAATACGTTTGAATCTGTATTTTATTTAAAACAAGACCGATATTGTAAATTAATTTAATTTAAATATTGACTGTTTGTTTCAGCTTCTACTAAACAAAAAAACAATTCTGAACTGTTATACACACAGCTATTATACCTGGTACCAATATATTGATAGTTATTATACTAAAGTCACTTGAAATATTAGAGGTGACTATACTAATTAATCTGGTTCCATCAGTTATTATTCTAATGTCAATAGACTATTAGAGGTAAATATATTAAGTAATCGTTTAAATTATTTTGTTGGAAAATAGCAAGGACAAGTTTTGGTTGTTTTATTAGTTGTTCATTGCTCATATAGGTATGCAGTATCATAGATTACACATTGCACAAAATGTGTTTAATTTTTTCAACTTTTTACTTAAAAGTTTTTTTCTTACACCTTTCATCTTATTGTGGCTTAGTGCTCTTGGACTGTTATTATGGTGGTGTTACTTAAATGTGGGTTTAGGATAACGCAATCGGCATAAAAATCCTGCTATATAATCGCATTCTTGTAGATTTTCAATTCTCGGTAAAATACTGTTTTTTATTTGTAGGTGATATTTGAAATGGGACTATGGTTAACCATAAATTCTAACTCTACGACCAATAGATCATCGGAAAAATACATCTTGTCCAATATAATTGTAAGCGTTATTCATTATTATGGACTGTTATTGTGGAACTCGATATAACGACTTGTGGAACTTGATATAATGACTTATGGAACTCGATATAGCGACTTGTGGAATTCAATATTTTGTGTAACTTAATGGAACTTGATATAACGACTAGTGTAACTCGATATAACGACTAGTGTAACTCGATATAACGACTTGTGAAACTCATTTTGTGACATTGTTTTGGCAAAATTTTCCTCATAGCAATAGCATACTGCATGACGTTTGCCCTCATTAGCCCAAAAGAGGCACATAACACACTGTTTCATTTAGATATTTTTTTATTAACTATATTTTTTCTTTTTCTTCATATTTTCATGTCTTTGTTAACTTTATTTATTTTACTTGAGTCATGTCTTTGTTAACTTTTTTTTATTTTTCTTGCGTCATGTATTCGTCGCCTGAGAAACAAACTGTTCTAACAACCAATTTTGTGATTTCGAGAAAAAGGCCTTCCAAGTTTAAGGGTGTATGAAAACGGACTTATATTGTTTTCTGCTATGTTTAAGGGTTTTAATACAAAAATGGTATATCATTATTTAAAAAGTACCCAAAATAACAACCCCAAAGGCCACATTTACTCTGAAAATGATGTGAGAGATGGCCCTTAGAACATTTATCAGATAGTATTTTCTTCGTTTTTGTTATTTTTAATGTTAGTTTGGATATAGAACATTAATCAAATGAAATATTAAGAACGTTTTTTAAGCATATATCGGCCATATCATGCAAAACATAAGATTCTAACTCAATTTCACATTAATGCTTACAAAATGTTATCCATTTGAAATTCTTAATTTATTTTGATAATACATAAATTTGTAATCTTTAAGGATCTGTACCCAATAAAAATAAATACTAGTTCATTGTAGTATTAATAACAATTAAGGATAAACTTAGGTATATACTAAAGCATAGGCTTCCTTTGTCACATGTGGATCACATGACCTTAAAGGTAAAATCTGATTGGTTGAGAGGAAGTTACACCATTTTTAAATTGATAGTTTTAAGTTTTAAGGCTTTTGGAGAAAGAACAAAAAAAAACAGCTAATAAGTCTTCATTATGATATATTAGCAATTATTACATTGATTATGGAGATAGAACTTATCGAGACGATTCCAACCATATGTATAACTCATTTTTACCCAACATGGCAGATAAAACAGTTTGTTTCTCAGGCGACGAAAATTTGTTAACTTTATTGATTTTTCTTGAGTCATGTATTTGTTAACTTTATTTATTTTACTTGAATCATGTATTTGTTAACTTTTTTATTTTACTTGAGTCATGTATTTGTTAAAGAGGACCGGTCTTCATTTTTATTGGTTGATTTGGGTCTTGAATATATTTAAGTATCCTTCAGAAGCACTAGAAATGCACGAAAATTGCGTATTTCCTTCAAATATACACCTCAAATTAAACATTTCTCCTTCTATTTCTATAGATGACTTTTCTATATATTGCATAGTATCGCTAATGTGTAGTAGGGCATTATAACTTTCAAATGCTCATAATTATGGATGCACATGGATTTGAAGGCTCAAATTTCAATGGTGAGTTGTGATAACCAGTACTAAATTGCTGAGCTAAAAAATCCCCGTTTCTGAGACTTATCCAAATCGACCCGCGAAAATGAAGCCTGTGCCCCTTTAACTTTATTTATTTTACTTGAGTCATGTATTTGTTAACTTTATTTATTTTACTTGAGTCATGTATTTGTTAACTTTATTTATTTTACTTGAGACATGTCTTTGTTAACTTTTTTTTACTAGAGTCATATCTTTTTTTTAACTTTATTTCTTTTACTTGATGCAACATTTTTTACGCTTTAAAATAAGCATTCCTTTGAATATTTTTTTTTAATAAATTTAGTCACATTTTTTGTCATATATTACTTGTTTTATTTTGAAATAAAAAATTCAATAAATTATATATTTATATTACATTTTTCTGTTGTTTTTTGTTTATGTCAACATTGATATCTACTTGAATTAGTATCACTCAGAATTCCGAATTTGTGACCAACAGCACTGCTCTCCATTTTCCCGACCCCTTATGTTGCAGTTCTGCACTCAATGTCCATGCAGCACTGCATTTGCCTGATTTTCCTTTCGTACTTGATTGTGAAAGCATTCGGGATTTGTTGGAAAGTTTTGCATAGCTATCAGTATTCGAATAGAAGGCGCTCAAGTTCAACGGAAAATATCCAAATTCCGATTACAACGTTCGGGAATTCTTGGAATGTTTTGTATATCTGCAAAAACCTCTGTCTTGAATTTTTTTGCCGAGCTTTTTGAATCCACGGAAAATACAAGTAATCCCGATTACAACATTCGGGAATTTTTGGAAAGTTTTGTATAACTGCAAAAACCTCTGTCTTGAATATGTGGCCGAGCCTTTTGAATCCACGGAAAATATCGGTAATCCCGAATACAACATTCGGGAATTCTTGGAAAGTTTTGTACGACTGCAAAAACCTCTTGTGTTTTTGGGCCGAGCTTTTTGAATCCACAGAAAATATCGGTAATCCTGATTACAACATTCGGTAATTGTTGGGAAGTTTTGTACAACTGCAAAGACCTCCGTTGTGAATTTGTGGCCGAGCTTTTTAAATTCCACGGAAAATATCGGTATTCCCGATTACAATATTCGGGAATCCTTGGGAAGTTTTGTACAACTGCAAAGACCTCCGTTGTGAATTTGTGACCGAGCTTTTTAAATTCCACGGAAAATATCGGTATTCCCGATTACAATATTCGGGAATCCTTGGAAAGATTTGTGTAACTGCAAAGACCTCTGACTTGAATGTTTCCAATCTTATTATTTCACCTTTATGTCAATAAATCCCGATTAGAATCAATCGGGATTCTTTGGTTATTTTCTTCTAATGTACATGCACCTCTGTCATTAACGACTACAAAACACGGTTAATATCATTTTGACATGCTTAATCAGAGTTATGTACCTTGAACTACTTTTCTATTGTTAACTTTTTATCAAACAGTCTCGGATCCCATTTGCGTATGATTCTAAAGAACAAACTAAAATTCTAATGGTACCCAACTAAAATTGTCACTATTGCAATAATACATGTAGAGACCACAGAACTGATGTATTTGACACTTTACAATGTATTGTCTTTGGGGTGCATAGCCTAAATGTAGATTTGTTAATATTTTGATAAATTAACCAACTAAAAAATCCACAGCCTTAATTTTGGGGGGATAACTACGTTAATCTAATGTCGATACTAGCGGAAATCCTGGAAAAATATGTTTCACTAATGACTAATGTAACTTAATGTTTTTGTTAATAAATCTATGTATCTATCTTTGCTTTGATAATTATTTTACAAAATGATGATCTTAACATAACCTAACATAATCTAAAATAACGAAACGTATCTTAACATAACCAACATAACGTGAGGTAGCGTGATGATCTTTACAAAACCTTACAGAAAATGTGACAGGATGTGATGATTTTAACCTAACCTAATAAAAGAAGTAAATCTAACTAGGTAGAAGGTAGAACTATTTTTTTTTAATATTTCACAAAATATCCCAATTGTTGTAAATATTTGGAATAAAAAGATACAACTAACTCCGTTCAAGTCGCTTTTCATTTTGAAAGCGTCAAAATTTATGCTGAAAATAAGAAAGCTATGTTTTTTAGTTTGTTTTTTACGGCGTTAATCCATTATTTTAGGCAATCACAGTAAACATGTGGACAGAGGTTAAATCAGTTTACAGTAATCCCGATTACATCATTCTGCTTTTCTCGGACATTTTCGTAACAACCTCTGTCTTGAATATGTGGACAATCTTTCCAATCAGATGGCGGAAAATATCAGTAATCCCGATTACAACATTCGGGTTTTCTCGGACATTTCCGTAACAACCTCTGTCTTGAATATGTGGACAATCTTTCCAATCCGATCACGGAAAATATCAGTAATCCCGATAACATCATTCGGGTTTTCTCGGACATTTTCGTAACAACCTCTGTCTTGAATATGTGGACAATCTTTCCAATCAGATGGCGGAAAATATCAGTAATCCCGATTACAACATTCAGGTTTTCTCGGACATTTTCGTAACAACCTCTGTCTTGAATATGTGGACAATCTTTCCAATCAGATGGCGGAAAATATCAGTAATCCCGATTACAACATTCGGGTTTTCTCGGACATTTCCGTAACAACCTCTGTCTTGAATATGTGGACAATCTTTCCAATCCGATCACGGAAAATATCAGTAATCCCGATAACATCATTCGGGTTTTCTCGGACATTTTCGTAACAACCTCTGTCTTGAATATGTGGACAATCTTTCCAATCCGATCACGGGAAATATCAGTAATCCCGATTACATCATTCGGATTTTTTTGGACATTTTCGTAACAACCTCTGTCTTGAATATGTGGACAATCTTTCCAATCCGTTCACGGGAAATATCAGTAATCCCGATTACATCATTCGGGTTTTCTCGGACATTTTCGTAACAACCATATGTGGACAATCTTTCCAATCCGATCACGGAAAATATCAGTAATCCCTATTACAACATTCGGGTTTTCTCGGACATTTCCGTAACAACCTCTGTCTTGAATATGTGGACAATCTTTCCAATCCGATCACAGAAAATATGAGTAATCCCGATTAAATCATTCGGGTTTTCTCGGACATTTTCGTAACAACCTCTGTCTTGAATATGTGGAAAATCTTTCCAATCCGATCACGGAAAATATCATTAATCCCGATTACATCATTCGGGTTTTCTCAGACATTTTCGTAACAACCTCTGTCTTGAATATGTGGACAATCTTTCCAATCCGATCACGGGAAATATCAGTAATCCCGATTACATCATTCGGATTTTTTTGGACATTTTCGTAACAACCTCTGTCTTGAATATGTGGACAATCTTTCCAATCTGATTGCGGAAAATATCAGTAATCCCGATTACATCATTCAGGTTTTCTTGGACATTTTCGTAACAACCTCTGTCTTGAATATGTGGACAATCTTTCCAATCCGATCACGGAAAATATCAGTAATCCCGATTACATCATTCGGGTTTTCTCGGACATTTTCGTAACAACCTCTGTCTTGAATATGTGGACAATCTTTCCAAACCGATCACGGAAAATATCAGTAATCCCGATTACATCATTCGGGTTTTCTCGGACATTTTCGTAACAACCTCTGTCTTGAATATGTGGACAATCTTTCCAATCCGATCACTGGAAATATCAGTAATCCCCATTACATCATTCGGATTTTTTTGGACATTTTCGTAACAACCTCTGTCTTGAATATGTGGACAATCTTTCCAATCTGATTGCGGAAAATATCAGTAATCCCGATTACATCATTCAGGTTTTCTTGAACATTTTCGTAACAACCTCTGTCTTGAATATTTGGACAATCTTTCCAATCCGATTGCGGAAAATATCAGTAATCTGGGACCTGTTTTTTAAAAAATCTTACGATAAATTTTGTCGTAAACTTTGGAATTTTACAATGAATAATTCCACACTTTGCGACAATTTTTAATCGAAAGATTTTTTTTAGAAACAGGCCCATGCATGTCTTGCCACCCTAAATGTTAGTTAATATAAATCACAAGATAATATACAAATAGTAGGTAAAGTCAGAATAAATGTAGTTACGTAAATGAATAAATTTGTCAAATTTGGTGATTTTATTTGCAGTGCACAAACTTGTTCAGCAGTAAAGTAAATGGAATATTAAAGGGATTGTAAAGTGATTTTCTAAACTTTGTATCGGGGACACTGGTAGCATCAATTTACGCCATTCCAATTTCCAATCTGACGTCTATGGTTCTTGCAATTCTATTAAAACTAACGCGTCCTATGGCGTTACTAACAATGATACTATTGATATCTATACAGATCACTGCAACTGACGTAATATAACGCTTTAGTGGAAATTGGAATTGCGCAAATTGATGATATCAGTTTCCCTGATCAGGGGCGGATCCAGCATCAATGTTTGGGGAGGGCCATGTGCAGGGGCTGATCCAGGATTCTCGAAAGGGGGGGGGTGTTTAAGCAAAGATTTCCCGAGCGCAGCGAGGCAAAAAAATTTTTGACCTTTTTTTTGGCTTAAAAACATAGGATTTTCCCTATTTATTCGCCGAAATTTCCACCTGACATGTAATATGATGCGTTTCACGATGTGAAATCTTACCGTTTGGGGGGGGGGGGGGGCATGGCCCCCCCGGCCCCCCCCCCCCCTGGATCCGCGCCTGTCCCTGATACACATACAAAGTTTATAAAATCACTTTACAATCCCCTTAACTAACGCAACAATCAATTGAAAACATGTTGGAAAAAATCAAACTCTAGGGAGAAATTATCTTTGTAGAAGGGCCAGGCCAATAATCTTGAACTTGGATATGTCAGGAATTTTCAGGCGTCTAATTTCCACAATTTTCTTATGTTGGTCCCACTGTCCATTCACAAATAAATCATACTTCGTCAGGCATAGGTATAGGAATAAAACTTTACAAAAATCCTCTCAAATGTTTCCCGATCCAAAAATTTGGTTCTATCTATAGAAATATTAAACATATTAAAACAGAACCTGAAACATGTTGTTATTCTGAGTTTCACGCTATGCGATCTTCAGACAACTGATCTATTTCTATTTCTATTTCTATCTATATAATGTGTTTTCTATAAGTCGTCTAAAAAGTCGAGTCGTAATTTATGCTCAAAATTTGACGTTGAGCTTTGGACTAACGGATAAGCTTTAATCACCATCCGTTCGATCAATACAATTTTATTTTAGTCTCAGAACCTGGATTAATAATGTTTACAACTCTCTAGATGTTTCAAGAATTCTTTACCCTAAAGAACATTTTGGAAAGATTGGCCGATTTTCTTGCATATTTCGACATTTTTCGTTGACAGTGCAGGGCCCAGTTCCTAGCCTTGTGCTTAAGATCAATTTCATGCTTAAAACCCTAAGTCGACTTGAAACTATGCAAGTATATCGGACTTGGACTTAGTCAAATGCTAGTAACCGGACCCTGGTCTTTTCACGACGGTTCCTTTGGGCATGGGCACAGATCGCGATTGGGACACCGGGACTAATCTCTGAAAAAAGTGGTGATGACACAATTACGGTTGGTCCCCACCATTTCTTGTGACTACTATACTTATCAAAAAGCATAAATCCTCAAAGGCACTATTATACAGGATCTCACATTGGTGTCTTTTACGAAATTTTCGAGAAAATATAGGTATAAAATTCAATTGATCTGGTGTGCATTATTTTTGGTATCAGATGATATCTAACTCATTGATATACACTAATACGTTTCCGGCGATTAATTTTTTTTACCGACCGCCCTTCCCACTCCCTTGACCTCCGCGGCTTCATGTACTATTGATCTTTAAACAGATGGTCCCCACCAACTTTATCAATGGATCAGCGCCCCTGTATTTGAGAGTTTTGTGCCATAAGAAAATAACTGAGGCCTTTATTCTAAAATTCAAAATTTAAGTTGATTTCCTTTCTTCTAAAGTCTTTATAGACTTCTTTCCCTCCCACGACCTAGATACGTCTTAAAAAAGTTTACTGGTTGACAGCATATTGTCGCTTTGCCTCTTTAGGAGGGTAATGCCCATAAAAAATAAAATAAGGGTTTAAATGACTGCCCCGGGTGTCATTCCGGAGAGCATTTACTAATTTTCAGTTACCTTACTGTGACAAATTTTTCATTGGGCAAATTGTTGGTCTATACTTAGAGGTCAATTCGCCTCTGGAATCCTTGGAACATTTACATGTTATTCACATTGCAAACAATTAGAGGTAATTTCAATTTTTTTTAAATTAGGATTGCATTAAACATGTTGCTGTCGCTACCACAATCTTTTTTTTAATACATTTTTAAATTTTAAACAACTATACTATACAAATAATACAATAAATTGTACAAAACTCAACAAATTATTTCAATCTATATATTTAAATTATTCACAAATATATAAATAATACAAATTATAAACTAGTGCTGGGTATTGCCAACCATGCCACGATACGATACGAATCGCGATATGGCATAAAGGCATACAAATTGAAACTTCATCTATAAAGTAACGATATCTATTTTTGTATAGCTTTATTTATGTGAAATTTGGTAATTTAGTTGATAGGAGTGGTCCATATCCACGTCTTATAAATATTTTCAAAATAATTTCAACAAACTCGATTAGAAAAAATAGTGAATTGTAAAAAACATCTACACTTTTTACGAAATGACAGGTATCGTCAAGTATCGATACAAGACCTCGCGATACGATGCGCGTATCGTGGCATGACATATCGTGATACAACGATATATTGTGCCAGCACTATATAAACACGATAAATTATACAAAACTATTAAAATATATATATTTAAATTAAACAATTATCCACTCGGCCAGTCGAACTTGCTGAAATGGGGCTAGGGTTAGCTAAAGTCAGTGTCCTAGACTAGGGTAAACGCGTTTTTTTCTTAAAGTAAACTACGTTTTGGTCAATAAATGTTTGAAAAAAGGTCCAAAATGGGGTTTCCGCATATGAAACGAATCAGAATTTCAATCATAGCGCATCTTCTCAACACAAAATTTTGTTGAAATTGATGGACTTAACGAAAGTATTTGGTTTTGGAAAAAAAAAAAGAAAAAAAATTGTTTTTACCGAGGGTCGAACTCAGGGGCGTGAGACCCCGTAGGTGACGCTCCAGCACGCTATCCACTCGGCCAGCCGAACTTGCTGAAATGGGGCTAGGGTTAGCTATAGTCAGTGTCCTAGACTAGGGTAAACGCGTTTTTTTCTTAAAGTAAACTACGTTTTGGTCAATAAATGTTTGAAAAAAAGGTCCAAAATGGGGTTTCCGCATATGAAACGAATCAGAATTTCATAGCGCATCTTCTCAACACAAAATTGGGACGATATATTATCATACCGGGCTTAACGGGGTCATCAAACATTTAAAACTCTCCAAAATGGCTTCCAAGGGATAAAAAAATAGGTCAAAGGCAATTAAGCTTAGATTTTCACTGTTTTTTCAGTTGTTCACAACAGAAAAATATTTGCTGAAATTGATGGACTTAACGAAAGTATTTGGTTTTGGAAAAAAAAAAAAAAAAAAAATTTGTTTTTACCGATGGTCGAACTCGGGGGCGTGAGACCCCGTAGGTGACGCTCCAGCACGCTATCCACTCGGCCAGCCGAACTTGCTGAAATGGGGCTAGGGTTAGCTAAAGTCAGTGTCCTAGACTAGGGTAAACGCGTTTTTTTCTTAAAGTAAACTAAGTTTTGGTCAATAAATGTTTGAAAAAAAGGTCCAAAATGGGGATTCTGCATATGAAACGAATCAGAATTTCGTAGCGCATCTTCTCAACACAAAATTGGGACGATATATTATCATACCGGGCTTAACGGGGTCATCAAACATTTAAAACTCTCCAAAATGGCTTCCAAGGGATAAACAAAATAGGTCAAAGGCAATTAAGCTTAGATTTTCACTGTTTTTCCAGTTGTTCACATCAGAAAAATATTTGCTGAAATTGATGGACTTAACGAAAGTATTTGGTTTTGGAAAAAAAAATAAAAAACAAATTTGTTTTTACCGAGGGTCGAACTCGGGGGCGTGAGACCCCGTAGGTGACGCTCCAGCACGCTATCCACTCGGCCAGCCGAACTTGCTGAAATGGGGCTAGGGTTAGCTAAAGTCAGTGTCCTAGACTAGGGTAAACGCGTTTTTTTCTTAAAGTAAACTACGTTTTGGTCAATAAATGTTTGAATAAAAGGTCCAAAATGGGGTTTCCGCATATGAAACGAATCCGAATTTCATAGCGCATCTTCTCAACACAAAATTGGGACGATATATTATCAAACCGGGCTTAACGGGGTCATCAAACATTTAAAACTCTCCAAAATGGCTTCCAAGGGATAAAAAAAATAGGTCAAAGGCAATTAAGCTTAGATTTTCACTGTTTTTCCAGTTGTTCACAACAGACAAATATTTGCTGAAATTGATGGACTTAACGAAAGTATTTGGTTTTGGAAAAAAAAAGAATTTTTTTTTTTTTTACCGAGGGTCGAACTCGGGGGCGTGAGACCCCGTAGGTGACGCTCCAGCACGCTATCCACTCGGCCAGCCGAACTTGCTGAAATGGGGCTAGGGTTAGCTAAAGTCAGTGTCCTAGACTAGGGTAAACGCGTTTTTTTCTTAAAGTAAACTACGTTTTGGTCAATAAATGTTTGAAAAAAAGGTCCAAAATGGGGTTTCCGCATATGAAACGAATCAGAATTTCACAGCGCATCTTCTCAACACAAAATTGGGACGATATATTATCATACCGGGCTTAACGGGGTCATCAAACATTTAAAACTCTCCAAAATGGCTTCCAAGGGATAAAAAAATAGGTCAAAGGCAATTAAGCTTAGATTTTCACTGTTTTTCCAGTTCACAACAGAAAAATATTTGCTGAAATTGATGGACTTAACAAAAGTATTTGGTTTTGGAAAAAAAAAAAAAAAAAAATTGTTTTTACCGAGGGTCGAACTCGGGGACGTGAGACCCCGTAGGTGACGCTCCAGCACGCTATCCACTCGACCAGCCGAACTTGCTGAAATGGGGCTAGGGTTAGCTAAAGTCAGTGTCCTAGACTAGGGTAAACGCGTTTTTTTCTTAAAGTAAACTACGTTTTGGTCAATAAATATTTGAAAAAAGGTCCAAAATGGGGTTTCTGCATATGAAACAATCAAAATTTCATAGCGCATCTTCTCAACACAAAATTGGGACGATATATTATCAAACCGGGCTTAACGGGGTCATCAAACATTTAAAACTCTCCAAAATGGCTTCCAAGGGATAAAAAAATAGGTCAAAGGCAATTAAGCTTAGATTTTCACTGTTTTTCTAGTTGTTCACAACAGAAAAATATATGCTGAAATTGATGGACTAAACGAAAGTATTTGGTTTTGGAAAAAAAAAGAAAAAAATTTTTTTTTTTACCGAGGGTCGAACTCGGGGGCGTGAGACCCCTTAGGTGACGCTCCAGCACGCTATGCACTCGGCCAGCCGAACTTGCTGAAATGGGTCTAGGGTTAGCCAATTTCAGTGTCCTAGACTAGGGTAAACCCATTTTTTCTTAACGTAAACTACGTTTTGGTCAATAAATGTTTGAAAAAAAGGTCCAAAATGGGGTTTCCGCATATGAAACGAATCAGAATTTCATAGCGCATCTTCTCAACACAAAATTGGGACGATATATTATCATACCGGGCTTAACGGGGTCATCAAACATTTAAAACTCTCCAAAATGGCTTCCAAGGGATAAAAAAATAGGTCAAAGGCAAATAAGCTAAGATTTTCACTGTTTTCCAGTTGTTCACAACAGAAAATTTTTTGTTGAAATTGATGGACTTAACGAAAGTATTTGGTTTTGAAAAAAAAAAAAAAAAAAAAAATTGTTTTTACCGAGGGTCGAACTCGGGGGCGTGAGACCCCGTAAGTGACGCTCCAGCACGCTATCCACTCGGCCAGCCGAACTTGCCGAAATGGGGCTAGGGTTAGCTAAAGTCAGTGTCCTAGACTAGGGTAAACGCGTTTTTTTCTTAAAGTAAACTACGTTTTGGTCAATAAATGTTTGAAAAAAAGGTCCAAAATGGGGTTTCCGCATATGAAACGAATCAGAATTTCGTAGCGCATATTCTCAACACAAAATTGGGACGATATATTATCATACCGGGCTTAACGGGGTCATCAAACATTTAAAACTCTCCAAAATGGCTTCCAAGGGATAAAAAAAATAGGTCAAAGGCAATTAAGCTTAGATTTTCACTGTTTTTGCAGTTGTTCACAACAGAAAAAATATTTGCTGAAATTGATGGACTTAACGAAAGTAACGATGCCATATGCAGGGTAACAGGCATGATTTATATTTCTCTATGCAAGTACTGTCACTTATAAAGCCGTTCTCTACTCGTCATTGGATGGTTTAAAGACTAAAGCGAGCGCAGTACATGCATAATACTATACGCCACGTGCCTACAAGTAATAGATCGACTGTAACGATAATCTCAATCTTCCTATAAGTATCTTAGATTAATAAGGAAAGGTAATCAGTCAGCGTAAATAAACATAGAGCTTAATCATGTAAAAGATAATCTGACTAAGCGAAAATGGTGTGTTTTTCATTAGCTAGTTATCGCTTATTTCAATGCAAAAAGTTAATCCCCCTGTATTCATTGGTTGTAGAATAAAGATTGACAGGTGTAAAGCCAATCGCAATGGTTTAAAGACTAATGAGGGCTGGGTATATGCATAATACCACGTGCAACTGAATTTTGAACACTAACGTCTTGTTTGATGTTCCCCCTTCAAACAAACCGTTTTGCTCAGTAATTCTTTCATTGGACACCGCTCTATTCAAATGCATTAGCATATTTACTTCCAGTCCAAGCGTTGACTTTCCTTGATAAGGCCCTGCCCAACGCTTATCGTTTCATAGCGATTACTACACTTAATTCAACATGAAAGTTTCATTCATTGGCTCGTCATTTATTAGGAGGTTAGACTCCTACCTGAAGGAGAGAAGAGAACCACCTAAACCTGGGCACAGTGCACAGTTTTTGGGTAAAGGTGGTGCCGGTTACGATGAAACCGAAGCACAGGTAAGAAATAATTATATTTATGATAACCAGGGTTATTCCGTTCTAACTCTTGACATGGCATCACAAATCATAGCATTATCTCTACAGAGACTATCGTTCTATATGAGAACAAGCCTGGTGCCAGCAGACGCGGTAATTCCAGCCCCAATAGCCTATATCGGTTATCGTTCTCTATTAAGTTTTTCTTTGTACTATCTTTCAGGTGCCATCCATTCATCGGGACACCGATATGGTGTTTCTGTATGTCGGGGGAAATGAAGTCAAACCTAACGTCTCCGTACACTACCACGTCAAACGTATGAGACGGCTTTTAGACGTGATCAGGGCTCGGATAGGCCAGAAACAGATCGTAATTATTAATTTGTATGGGAGCACCCGACCCAGGGGTTGGTCTAAGCCAGAATTGTATAACAAAGAAGTAAGAAAGATTAACAGAAGGTTTAACCAGATATCGAAGGGCCGGACCCAGCCAGGCTTGATCTACTTGAACACTTTTTCTGTGCCTGGCTTCGTACATCCCCAGCTTTCCTTAGTGCTCCGGGCGGACGGGGTCCATTTGAACAGCTCCGGTCAGGATGCCTTATTGCACGCCATAGGTACCCTGATCAAGTGAATTTGATCATATTATATTATTAAGAACTGATTGTTGACGACCTTGCCACCCATTGGATGTGATTTTGATTAACGGAAATGTTCCGAAACGTTATTGATTGTTGTTGTTATGTGTAGGATAATGCATGGTTTCGAGGGATTAGTTGACATAATGCCCGCGGGTTCGGGAAAGCACGAGGGCCGAAGGCCCGAGGGCTTTTCCGAGCCCAAGGGCATTATGTCAACTAATCCCGATAGAAACCATGCATTATCCGACATAAAAACCGATTCCTAATTCAATAATTGGTAAATATGTTGAAAAATCAATCAATACATTTAACATCACATGGGAGGTAATCCATGTCGTGTGAAAAAATGTTCCAGAATTTTCAGAAATATTTAGTTTTTAATATTAAATATCTAATTTTACATTAAAAAAGTCTAAAATGTAGTATTGAAAAAAATAAATCCCTCGAAAATTAATTACGCTCTAAAAATCTAGTTTTTAAATTTTTAAAACCGTTTTTAAAAAATAAGATGACCAGTAAAAAACATTACAAGAAATGTGAGGGTATATATTGTTTTATCAATCTTTATTGTATCATAGGAAGCAAGAAACCTTACAGATCACTGGGTTGTGACTTGATATTGACTGATAAGATTGCATACTTTGTCACTGAGTAGTGACTAGTTACGTTTCATCAGCTTGATTTTGAAACTTCAAAAAAAAAATCTTTAAGACGTAGAGTTGATTGCTCAAATGTAATGGTGTTAGATTAAAGTATATTCCTTCGAATGTACTATGGTAGAAGGGATATTATCTCTAATGTACCTGTCCACGGGGATAATATTATCTCGAATATCCCTGGGTTGAGGGATATTCTCTCGAATGTCCCTGGGTTGAGGGATATTAGCAAAAAGAAAGACCTGCCATAACAATGGGATGACGTCACAAGAGGTTTTTATTAATAATTATTGGTTAATAAATATTCTGAATGTCTTGATTAGTTATAGGCTACCATTTTTGCAAGCATGATTGTCACTACCCTTAAGCAGCTATGATTATTGTTTATAACTAATTTAGTGCCAACCTGGAACGGATTAACGTGGAATATCCATTTCGCGGTTTAATCCTGAAGTATTACTCGAAAAGGCGACATGATGTCTGACATAGGCTAAGATCGAATATCCAATTCGATGTATTGTCACATCACACCTGTCATAGTCTCGATTCCTTATATACCTCTTACTACTCTATACAACTCATTCAAAACACGGAATTCAATATGACATCCATTATAACTTGACTAAATTGTTTCATTTAGCCCCAAAATGTAGAATTAGCCACCAAGAATAGGTGTTATAATTGACAGATCCAGAAATGATTTTATAAAGGCAATTTTGAATTGCAATATATCGGCGGTTGTAGCCATTTGTAACTTGAATCATTGGATTCCTTGACCTCCAAAAAGTACAATTATCCACTGAGATCAGGTTAATATCTGATATGGGTTTCCTATGCTGCTGCACTGTTATGTTAACATACCCCACCTTTTTTCTATGTATAATTATCATCATGACAACAATACATGTACCCATATTTGTCTTGAGTTATGCACATAACATGTCATGACACAAAATATTTGTCGGAATGGTTTGTATTTTTATTGGAAGGTATTGGGGGCCATCTCATCTTACTTAATAATCTAAAATCCAAGATCCTAGATTGGCACAATACACAATAGGGTGATTTGTACATGCAGATTAGGCAGATCATAAGGCTAAATTCTAGTATCATTTTAGTAAGTCATCACATAATCAATATATATATCAGTTAGCACATAGTCACTAAATTGTTTATGTATGACAGATTGCTTTATACTTGATGAACCAGATATTTGAAATATTCTAATTAATATTGGCTAATTTGGACCAAACTAAATTAAATTAGAACTTATAACTAAACTTATCATTGTTATCCTTTGCTTCAATGGACAATATTGTCTTGGCGACATAATACAGACTTTTAGATAAATATATATTTTTAGTGCAGCGACATAGTCCCCAAATATAAGGGCTTTACGTGCAGCGTGTAAAGCCCTTATATTTGGGGACTATGTCGCTGCACTAAAAATAGATCAAATATAGTCTCGTATATGAAGGTATTGTGCATTTTGTGATACAGGCACAGGTTCAAGTTTCAAGTGACAACAACTGCTACCATGTTGAATTTCAAATTAACTGCTCTCCTTAATAAATATTTAAGGATTTTTGCAGTCATAAATTCGTTCTTGGTGGCAAATCAATAATTTATGGGATAACTAGTGTCAGTGTTTTCAGTGAAATTTAGTACAGGTCCTTGCCCATTTTTAAAGGGACAGTCCGTTTTTGTTTTAGATCAAAATTTTTTAAAAACACCTGCAACAGTTTTTGAGGTCGCTGAGAGCATGTTTGTAGTTCAACATTTCAACATTGTAGAAATTCGAATTCGAAAAATAGTATAAAATCTCAAATTATTTAACGGATATAGCTTGTAATAAGATCTGTGTATAGAGTTATATTAGAAAATCACGAAAAATTTGTCGGAATAACTAGTAGTGTTTTATTTTTCAGAAATGAAGGTTTTGGGGGTCACTATCGTCTTAATTAAATAATCTAAATCTAAAAATCCAAGATGGCGTCAATACAGAATAGGGTGATTTCACGTGAAATTGGGTAGATTCTACAGATATATTTTAATATTATTCTAGAAAGCATCACATTATCAATATAAATATCATTTCACACATAGTTACTAATTTGTTTATGTCGGGCGTATAGCTGTATACTTGATGACACACGCCTTTGAAACAGATATTTGAAATATTTTAATCAATATTAGCTAGTATGTTCTCAATAGAAAATTGAGACAGATTTTAGTTTAAGGTACATTTTAAGGGATTGTTTGATTTTCTAGTACCGTACTCTTGAAAGATATTTATACATATCATGAAAACAATTCATCTCTCAATATACCCACTGTTCCCCTTTAAATTCCTCCTTTAAAAACATATACGGGGGATAAATAAGTTAAATTTTCAGGAAAAAACTGATGTTCTTAGAATCAATGTACAATTTCACCCACCAAATCGTTTATATATGTATAAAACTAACCAGTCTTACGGCTACAGTTAAAAATGCTCACAATATTGTGATTACTGAGGCTTGGCGAGAATTTGGACTCGGAATCAGAATCCATAGTCAAAACAAAATAGCATTGATAATCCATTTTACAGACCGCTTAACAAAAAAAAAATAGATTAACATAGGAAGCTTGTAGGGCCCCTGGAACATTTTTTTCCAGTCGGGGAGGGTTTAAAATTTGTATAAAGTCCATTCTCGGTGGCGGTGGTATATGAACAAATGTTTCAGATGTTCACCAAAAAACATTTGTATGATGGATACGATCAAGAAAGAGTTTGAATTTTTGTAAAAAAAAGATAGTGGACCACGGCCATATACGCCTAACGAAAAAGCCTTAAATTTAATCAGGATAAAACTAAACTTTCTCAAACCTTTCGATTTAGGTCCAATAACATCCATTAAGTTTCAACAAAATTGGTTGAAAATCTAAGATAGTAATTGCATAATTAAGACTTTGAGGCAAGGGCAATAGCTCTGCTACTAATGGTCGAAAATAGCTCGAATTCGAACTTGATCTTTGTTTTCTGAATATGTATATACATACCGAATTTCATTTGATTCCATAAAAAAATCAATTTTTTACAGCGTTTACAAGCAATTGATGTTGATAGAAGCACTTACTGTAAGAAGTTAAAGGGCGAAAACTCCTCAAAACTGATGAAAGAGGCCTAAATCTTGAACAAGCTTTAATTTTAATCATGAGTGAACTAAATTTTCTCAAACCATTCGATTTAGGTCCAATAACATACATTTTAAGTTCCATCAAAATCGGTTGAAAACAAAGAGAGTAATAGCATATTCAAGATTTGGGGCAAGGGCAATAACTCTGCTTCTAACAATCGAAAATAGCTCAAATTCGAACTTGATCTTCGTTTTATGAATATGTAAACACATACCAAAATTACATTTGATTCCGTCAAAAACTTTTAGAGCGTTTACGAGCAAATGTTGACAGACGGACCGAATGATTCAAGTTACAAATGGCTACAACCGCCGATATATTGCAATTCAAAATTGCCTTTATAAAATCATTTCTGGATCTGTCAATTATAACACCTATTCTTGGTGGCTAATTCTACATTTTGGGGCTAAATGAAACAATTTAGTCAAGTTATAATGGATGTCATATTGAATTCCGTGTTTTCTTTTCAAATTGACCTGTTGTAATAAGGAGGAGATATCCGCATGCTAAATGAGACAGGGTATGTTGCCAAAGAAGCTACCTGTGTTGGAGGCGGTACCTAAAGGGATCCCCATTTTCTTAGAATCAACTTCTTCCACATAAGGTTAAACTCGATTTTGACTTATGCGGTGCTGTTTAGCGGAAGTTCTTGCCACTCCCGGCAGAGTTCTACCATATTCTGTTGTCGGTCTTGAGCTCTTGACATTCAAAATAGGGACAATTGAATAACTTGAATCATTGGGATCACCGATCCTGAAAATATATAATTGGCCACTAAAAGATGAATGAACAAAATCCATAATATAGAAATTCAACCCTTGCCACTTGAACCAGTCGATTCCTTTAAAACCAAAGATAGTGGACCACGGCCAAATACGCCTAACGAAAAAGTCTTAAATTTAATTAGGAGTAAACTAAACTTTCTCAAACCTTGCGATTTAGGTCCAATAACATACATTTTAAGTTCCATCAAAATCGGTTGAAAACAAAGAGAGTAATAGCATATTCAAGATTTGGGGCAAGGGCAATAACTCTGCTTCTAACAATCGAAAATAGCTCAAATTCGAACTTGATCTTCGTTTTATGAATATGTAAACACATACCAAATTACATTTGATTCCGTCAAAAACTCTAGTTTTTAGAGCGTTTACGAGCAAATGTTGACAGACGGACCGACGGATTTAGGGCAAGGGCAATAACTCTGCTTCTAACGATCGAAAATAGCTCAAATTCGAACTTGATCTTCGTTTTATGAATATGTATACACATATCAAATTTCATTTGATTCCGTCAAAAACTCTAGTTTTTAGAGCGTTTACGAGCAAATGTTGACGGACGGACGGACGGCATGACGGACGGACGGACGGATAGGGGTGCCGACAATATACGTCCTCATAGAGAGATGAGGGCGTATAAAAATAATCTTTGAAATACTATACTTTATTAATACAAATAAGATATGCATTCGACATTTCATTTAATTAAATATAAATGCACATAATAACGTCTGTCAACCTCATAAATTCTCTATGAACGAATATAGTTCAACATGGTTGATTTACATGTACTTCACTGACCCACATAATTTGACCCATTTAACTCAACACAGCTTTATATGTCCGTAGAAATATAAAGACTACAAAGGCCCTACGGATAATTAGTAGGCCTACATTTAAACCATCAATACCCGTCCACAAGTGACCATTCCACTGTATGCTTGCTTATACTCGATGGTTGAAATATACCGTTTTTGGTGGAGAATCAATGGATTATTTATACTGGCGTAAAGTGATGAACGAAGTTTAGGCGTATTCATAAATAAGTACCGGGTATTATTATTAGTTTCAAGCGTTGTTTTGATGTGAGAAGGCCTATTTTGTCTAAACTGAAGTCCTAAATAAATCAGTTTTGAGGAGTTTTCGCCCTTTAACTTCTTACAGTAAGTGCTTCTATCAACATCAATTGCTTGTAAACGCTGTAAAAAATTGAATTTTTTATGGAATCAAATGAAATTCGGTATGTATATACATATTCAGAAAACAAAGATCAAGTTCGAATTCGAGCTATTTTCGACCATTAGCAGCAGAGCTATTGCCCTTGCCTCAAAGTCTTAATTATGCTATTACTATCTTAGATTTTCAACCAATTTTGTTGAAACTTAATGGATGTTATTGGACCTAAATCGAAAGGTTTGAGAAAGTTTAGTTTTATCCTGATTAAATTTAAGGCTTTTTCGTTAGGCGAATATGGCCGTGGTCCACTATCTTTTTTTTACAAAAATTCAAACTCTTTCTTGATCGTATCCATCATACAAATGTTTTTTGGTGAACATCTGAAACATTTGTTCATATACCACCACCGAGAATGGACTTTATACAAATTTTAAACCCTCCCCGACTGGAAAAAAATGTTCCAGGGGCCCTACAAGCTTCCTATGTTAATCTATTTTTTTTTGTTAACCCTTGTGCTATCACGTCATTTGAAAAACAGTGAATAGAACATGGGGTATTTTGGGACCCCTACTATTCAATGCAAATTTGCAACCAAAAAACATAAAATATACTCTCGGATGCGGCAAATAATATTTTAAAAACACTCTTTGTTGACCAAATAAATTATTCAAGATTATAGTAATACCGATATGAAATTTATCTGACAAATCATCAACATCCATATTAGCATCACTTGTAGTGGAATCAGAATCAGCGTAATGTGGTGGAAAAAATTGATTTTCAGATCCACATTCAGAAAATTCTGATTCTCTACCACTTTCATCTTGTAATATCTATTGCAAGGCCTCATTTGCACTTATTTTACATTGTCTCGACATACTGGAATGACTAGAAATTTTGTGTCTGATGCACATAATACTTCAAAAGAACCCCCGACTGTAAAACTCACAACATTCAAGAATATATCTATGTTGCATTGTTCCCTATAAGTTGTACAATCTTGACATGATTTATACTTATGATTTTTCTGAACTTTATTATAATAACACAGAATAATAAATTGGCATTTCCTTTTTAAATAACTCAAGTTATCATGAAACACAAAATAGAGTGTTACTTCTATTGAACATAGAAATCCTATGTTATGAGCCAAATTCAAGCTAGGCAAACCATGTGACAAATAAAGGAAGGTAACTAGCTTTAGGGACAGGCCACAATTATAAAATGGTATTCTCTGACATCTAGTTTCAGCACAACATTTGTTTGGGGTCAAAAATACCCCAACATACCAGCATGGTATGTTTTGATTTCAAAGTATAACACATTCAAAAATTATAATTGTAGCAACGTGGAATGATCACAGGCAGGTTGTATATTCATTCACCTACAATGTCTTAAATAACCAAACTGCTATCTTCGATGGCATATTGAAAATTCGAAAAAAATCAGTGATGGGGTCCCGAAATACCCCAAGTTCTAGCACAAGGGTTAAGCGGTCTGTAAAATGGATTATCAATGCTAATTTGTTTTGACTATGGATTCAGAATCCGAGTCTAAATTCTCGGCAAGCCTCAGTAATCACAATCTTTTGAGCATTTGTAACTGTAGCCGTAAGACCGGTTAGTTTTATACACATATAAACGATTCGGTGGGTGAAATTGTACATTGATTCTATGAACATCAGTTTTTTCCTGAAAATTTAACTTATTTATCCCCCGTATATGTTTTTAAAGGAGGAATTTAAAGGGGAACAGTGGGTATATTGAGGGATGAATTGTTTTCTTTATATTTATAAATATCTTTCAATAGTACGGTACTGGAAAATCAAACAATCCTTGAAAATGTACCTTAAACCAAAATCTGTCTTTCAATTGACTATTGAGAACATACTGGCTAATATTAATTAAAATATTTCAAATATCTGTTTCAATGGCATGAGTGTGTCATCAAGTATACAGCTATACGCCTGACATAAACAAATTAGTAACTATGTGTGAAATGATATTTATATTGATAATGTGATGCTTTCTAGAATAATATTAAAATATATCTGTAGAATCTACCCAATTTCACGTGAAATCACCCTATTCTGTATTGACGCCATCTTGGATTTTTAGATTTAGATTATTTAATTAAGACGATTGTGACCCCTAAAACCTTCATTTCTGAAAAATAAAACACTACTAGTTATTCCGACAAATATTTCGTGATTTTCTAATATAACTCTATATTTTCTCTACACAGATCTTATTACAAGCTATATCCGTTAAATAATTTGAGATTTTATACTATTTTTCGAATTCGAATTTCTACAATGTTGAAATGTTGAACTACAAACATGCTCTCAGCGACCTCAAAAACTGTTGCAGGTGTTTTTAAAAATTTTGACCTAAAACAAAAACGGACTGTCCCTTTAAAAATGGACAAGGACCTGTACTAAATTTCACTGAAAACACTGACACTAGTTATCCCATAAATTATTGATTTGCCACCAAGAACGAATTTATGACTGCATAAATCCTTAAATATTTATTAAGGAGAGCAGTTAATTTGAAATTCAACATGGTAGCAGTTGTTGCCACTTGAAACTTGAACCTGTGCCTGTATCACAAAATGCACAATACCTTCATATACGAGACAATATTTGATCTATTTTTAGTGCAGCGACATAGTCCCCAAATATAAGGGCTTTACCATGTCGCTGCACGTAAAGCCCTTATATTTGGGGACTATGTCGCTGCACTAAAAATATATATTTATCTAAAAGTCTGTATTATGTCGCCAAGACAATATTGTATCTTAAAATCTTGAATACTTTGACAAAAAAAGAAAAGAAAGGAAAGAAACATCTATATTTTGATAAGGATAATAACTTAGGTTCGTGAGGACCCTTTCTCCCAGTTGGTCTTTGGCCAAACATCAACAGGGTTACCCTTTAGTCTAATTAAGATTAATTAGCAAGGATAAGAGTAATTGGGGTCAACACTAGCTCACTGGCACGAGATTCTAGCACCATCTCTTGGCAAACTTGTCGCCGCTTCTACAGCCTCGTGGCAGGCTCCTGAACACGAAATAATGCGATTGGCTTTTGGACCTGTTAATCTTTAGACTGCATCCAATGACTAAAAGTAATTAGCCTAGTCCATTGAAGCAAAGGATAACAATGATAAGTTTAGTTATAAGTTCTAATTTAATTTAGTTTGGTTCAAATTAGCCAATATTAATTAGAATATTTCAAATATCTGGTTCATCAAGTATAAAGCAATCTGTCATACATAAACAATTTAGTGACTATGTGCTAACTGATATATATATTGATTATGTGATGACTTACTAAAATGATACTAGAATTTAGCCTTATGATCTGCCTAATCTGCATGTACAAATCACCCTATTGTGTATTGTGCCAATCTAGGATCTTGGATTTTAGATTATTAAGTAAGATGAGATGGCCCCCAAAACCTTCCAATAAAAATACAAACCATTCCGACAAATATTTTGTGTCATGACATGTTATGTGCATAACTCAAGACAAATATGGGTACATGTATTGTTGTCATGATGATAATTATACATAGAAAAAAGGTGGGGTATGTTAACATAACAGTGCAGCAGCATAGGAAACCCATATCAGATATTAACCTGATCTCAGTGGATAATTGTACTTTTTGGAGGTCAAGGAATCCAATGATTCAAGTTACAAATGGCTACAACCGCCGATATATTGCAATTCAAAATTGCCTTTATAAAATCATTTCTGGATCTGTCAATTATAACACCTATTCTTGGTGGCTAATTCTACATTTTGGGGCTAAATGAAACAATTTAGTCAAGTTATAATGGATGTCATATTGAATTCCGTGTTTTCTTTTCAAATTGACCTGTTGTAATAAGGAGGAGATATCCGCATGCTAAATGAGACAGGGTATGTTGCCAAAGAAGCTACCTGTGTTGGAGGCGGTACCTAAAGGGATCCCCATTTTCTTAGAATCAACTTCTTCCACATAAGGTTAAACTCGATTTTGACTTATGCGGTGCTGTTTAGCGGAAGTTCTTGCCACTCCCGGCAGAGTTCTACCATATTCTGCTGTCGGTCTTGAGCTCTTGACATTCAAAATAGGTACAATTGAATAACTTGAATCATTGGAATCACCGATCCTGAAAATCTATAATTGGCCACTAAAACATGAATGAACAAAATCCATAATATAGAAATTCAACCCTTGCCACTTGAACCGGTGGATTCCTTTAAAACCAAAGATAGTGGACCACGGCCAAATACGCCTAACGAAAAAGTCTTAAATTTAATTAGGAGTAAACTAAACTTTCGCAAACCTTGCGATTTAGGTCCAATAACATCCATTTAAAGTTTTATCAAAATCGGTTGAAAACTAAGAGAGTAATAGCATATTTAAGATTTAAGATTAAGATTTTGCTTCTAACGATCGAAAATAGCTCAAATTCGAACTTGATCTTCGTTTTATGAATTTGTATACACATATCAAATTTAATTTGATTCCGTCAAAAACTCTAGTTTTTAGAGCGTTTACAAGCAAATGTTGATTGACAGACCGACAGATTTGGGGCAAGGGCAATAACTCTGCTTCTAACAATCGAAAATAGCTCATATTATTATTCGAACTTGATCTTTGTGTAATGATCCTTCCCCGGACTTTACTAACGCAACTACACATTCGTCGAAGGACAATGAAATGCAAATGGTAGAGTGATTTGTCCTCAGTCCTATGGGTCGTTACCATCAGGTAACTCAAAGAGCACCACTATGATAATCAAATATATTTATTCTCTCCGATAAGTCTTAATTAACAGTAAAACAATGAAATTAAACAAAGTAGCAAAGGGTAACAGCTCTCTTATCAGCTCTGCTCTGGATGGCTCTTTTCTGTGACAAGGGCTCTCAGCTTCCCTCCTTGTAGCTATCTCTCAATGAGCCACTATCTTAAGGCTAACTCTCTATTGAGTAAATCCTTAGCTCTAGCTCTCTCTCTCGATAGAGTCAATCCAAGCTCTATCATCTAAGGCTCTATACTCTGTACGTCGAGCAGTTTATGACTATGGGCGGAGCGAAGCTCTCTTAATCCAATACCCACATAAGTCCTTATGCAAAAATGAGCGAGCTCTCCTTAGCCCAGGAGCAATAAGTCGTCTGTCTTACAGTATAGCTACTGTCCAACTAAAACTAAATACATGTGACACTTGCATATATTCAAGGGAAAGTCATGTGACCTTGTAAGTCACGCCCACAGTCAATCATTCATCGCGTGCCCGCTATTTGAATGTTACAAATAAAAGTATTTTAAAAACATGACAACAATTAAAAATCAATGAAAATAACATAATAACAATACCTAAAAATTATTGGAATGTCCTATAATGATTTAAACCAAGCAGATAGTGGATCCGTGAGAATGTAGCGACTAAGTCCAAGCCGGAAGTTTGAAACATAAACAATAAAAAACGGTAGCGTGTAATTTGCATGCTTGGATTTGGACTCGGTCACTACATAACCCACGCCTCCGATTAAATGCGTCCCGCATTATCAATAATGAATAATAACTAAAAACTTAATGTCTATTTAGCACATAATCTTCAAGTCTGAGGCATGCCGGCATAACAATGTTGCATCTACAAGTTTGAGGCATATCGACAAGAAAATGTTGCATCTACAAGTTTGAGACACACCTCACACACCGATAAGAAAATGTTGCATCTTCAAGTTTGAGACATACCGACATATCGACAAGAAAATGTTGCATCTTCAAGTCTGAGGTATGTCATCATGAAATGTTGCATCTTCAAGTCTGAGATATGTCAACATGAAATGTTGCATCTTCAAGTCTGAGATATGTCAACATGAAATGTTGCATCTTCAACTCTGAGGCATGCCGGCATAACAATGTTGCATCTACAAGTTTGAGGCATATCGACAAGAAAATGTTGCATCTTGAAGTTTGAGGCATATCGAAAAGAAAATGCTGCATCTTGAAGTTTGAGGCATATCGAAAAGAAAATGTTGCATCTACAAGTTTGAGACATACCTCACATACCGATAAGAAAATGTTGCATCTTCAAGTCTGAGGAATGTCAAAATGAAAAGTTGCATCTTCAAGTCTTGGACATGCCGGCATAAAAATGTTTCATCTTGCATCTGAGAAATACCGACATGAAAGCATTGCATCTATAAATCTGAGGCATGTTGACATGATAGCATTGCATCTATAAATCTGAGACATGTTGACATGAAAGCATTACATCTATAAATCTGAGGAATACCGACATTAAAGCATTGCATCTATAAATCTGAGTATTACCGACATGAAAGCATTGCATCTCTAAATCTGAGGAATACAGACATGAAAGCATTGCATCTCTAAACCTGAGGAATACAGACATGAAAGCATTGCATCTTTAAATCTGAGGAATACCGACATTAAAGCATTGCATCTATAAATCTGAGGAATACCGACATGAAAGCATTGCATCTATAAATCTGAGGATTACCGACATGAAAGCATTGCATCTATAAATCTGAGGATTACCGACATGAAAGCATTGCATCTATAAGTCTGTGAAATACAGACATGAAAGCATTGCATCTATAAATCTGAGATAATAATACAACTCAAGTGACGTGATAATAATACATTTCAAAGTCTGGTGTATAGTGACATAATAATAATACATCTTTAAGTCTGATGTATAGACACATGATAATGATAAATCTCAAGTTATGAAGTATGTTAAAGTCTGAGTCATATGGACATAATCATAATAATGATAATAATAATAATGATAATAATGATATCTTATTTTCCTTTGTCTCAGTGCAATGGAGTCCAAATTCATTCTCGCCAGGCCTCAGTAATAATAATACATCTCAACGTCTGGTGTGAAGTGACATTATAATAATAATACATCTCAGAGTCTGGTGTATAGTGACATGATAATAATACATCTTAAAGTCTGGTGTATAGTGACATAATAATAATACATCTCAGTGTCTGGTTTATAGTGACAATATATTAATACATCTTAAAGTTTGGTGTATAGTGACATACTAATAATAATACATCTTTAAGTCTGGTGTATAGTGAACATGATAATAATACATCTTTAAGTCTCGTGTATAGACATATGATAAAGATAAATTTCAAGTTATGAAGTATGTTAAAGTCTGAGTCATATGGACATAATAATAATAATAATAATAATGATAATAATGATAATAATGATAATGATAATAATAATAATGGGGTAAGCTTAGGTAGTTCTTATTTTCCTTTGTCTCAGTGCAATGGAGTCCAAATTCATTCTCACCAGGCCTCAGTGATCACAAACTTGTTGGCCATTTTAACTGTAACCTAAATAAATGTGTACGAAAGTAGCTTTTGAAAGTTGGGTACTGAAACACCTGATATAATCTGTCTTTCTGTATGCTGTGAATACTGGCTAATATTGATTAAACTGTTTCAAATATCTGTTTCAAAGGCTTGTGTCATCAACCATACAGCTATACGCCCGACATAAACAAATTAGTAACTATGTGTGAAATAATATATATTGATAATAAATGATTGTTTTAACAAAATGTAAGGGAATGGCTTTCTAGAATAATATTAAAATTGATATGTAGAATCTACCCAATTTCACGTGAAATCACCCTATTCTGTATTGACGCCATCTAGGATCTTGATTATGATTATGAATTAAGACGATAGTGACCCCCAAAACATTCGAATAAAAAATACTACGAGCCATTCTGACAACATTTTTGATACCTCCCATGAAGTTTTCCAGCATGTAAAATATATTTCATTGTCATGAATTTTGTGTATTTCCCAAAGATGAAATGCTTAAATATCATATCATTACTTATTCCATATTGACGAATTTCTTTTTGAAACCAACCTATATGGAGAAAGTTGGGAATTTGGGGAAAATATCCCCACTCTAAGGAAATCATGATTAGGTGAAAAAGAAATAGAATGAGATATAATTCAAATAAAAAAGAAAATATTTAAACATTTGATCTTTGTAATTCCCGACCCTAAAAATGTATAATTATCCTCTAAGAACATATTTGTGACTGAACAAAATCCAGAAATAATGTCAATTATAGATTTTTGAGGGTGCCTAATTTTAAATTCAACCCTTTGTGACTTGCAACTTGAACCAGTGGATTCCAAAAATTTACAATAGTCATTTGAAAAACGTTTTAGGATTGCCAATTAAAAATTGTGTCTTTATGCAGGTGGAACTTCAAGTGGTGCATATACAAAACATATTTGAGATGAGTGCGTAAAACCCTTATATCATATATACACACTAACTCAATTGTGTATATTATAGGGGCTATGTCGCTGCTTATAATAGATAATTATCTAAAAGTCTGCAATATGTCGTCATGACAATATTGTATCTTAAAATCTTTAATATTTTGACATGAAAATGTTGCATCTACAAGTCTAAATGATAATGTAACACCCAAGGCATGCCTACATGATAATGTTACATGTGGTGTCTTCTGCATGCCTACATGATAATGTTACCTGTTAAAGTTTGAGCTTGCTGGCATGATAATGTTACATGTTTAAATTTGGGGCATGCTGACGTGATAAAGATGTATCTGAGGTATCTCGACATCAAACAAGATTTATCTTCTCTTCTAGAGTAAAGTAGGCTGACTGTCACTTAGGCACAAACATTTTCACTACAATTCAGTAAGACTCAGAACTTGAGGCATTTTTAAAGCACTTAGATAGGCATTGTGTTGTTTAGTCATAGTGTTGTTTAGTATAGTGTTGTTTAGTATAGTGTTGTTTAGGCACAATGTTGTTTAGGTTTAGTGTTGGTCATACACAGTATTGTTTAGGCTTCGCGTTGTTTAGGCATAGTGTTGTTTAGGCACAGTGTTGTTTAGGCTTAGTGTTGTTTATATACAGCGATGGTAAGAGTATTGTTTAGGTACACCTTCCATAAGGCAATTGCTGTAGTACCTATATAACTGTGCCTAAAGACACTTGGCCAAATATAAGTGTACGTAAAGAGAGTGTGCCTAAAAAACCCTGTCTTACACTTTGTAGTTAATTTTTTGTGCCTAAATGACACAGTGCCTAAAGACATTTGGCCGAATATTAGTGCACGTAAAGAGCGTGTGTCTAAAATACTGTGTCTTACTGACTTGTAGTGAAAATTTGCCTACAAGACACCGTGCCTAAACGACGTTGTGCCAAATATGACTGTGCCTAGATCTTGAGTATATCGAGTGATAATAATTCTGGAATATGAGACATGATGATACTTATTGATTGATTTTCGAGTTTATTTAGTTATTATGGTTTATATAAATATGACCATACGAAATACGTGGTACCATTCTAGATAATGTTATAAATGTATCAGATGGTACAAATTTTCAATTTTTACAGAATTGTCCATTTTAGAAATTGAAATGTAATGAAAATGAGCAAAGAGCATACATTTAGTTGACCATCATAGGTTCGTCTATAATACTGTCTTTATTCCTGCTAGATTGTTTATATTACTCCAAATCTATTACTCCAAATCAATTACTCCAAATTAATTACTCCACATTAATTACTCCACATTAATTACTCCAAATTAATTACTCCAAATTTATTACTCCAAATTAATTACTCCAAATTTATTACTCCAAATTAATAACTTCAAATTAATTACTCCAAATTTATTACTCCAAATTAACAACTCCAAATTTATTACTCCAAATTTATTACTCCAAATTAATTACTCCAAATTTATTACTCCAAATTAATTACTCCAAATTTATTACTCTAAATTAATTACTCCAAATTTATTACTCCAAATTAATTACACCAAATCAATTACTCCAAATCAATTACTCCAAATTTATTACTCCAAATTTATTACTCCAAGTTAATTACTCCAAGTTAATTACTCCAAATTAATTACTCCAAATTTATTACTCCAAATTTATTACTCCAAATTTATTACTCCAAATTTATTACTCCAAATTAATATCTCCAAATTTATTACTCCAAATTAATTACTCCAAATTTATTACTCCAAATTAATTACTCCAAATTTATTACTCCAAATTTATAACTCCAAATTAATAACTCCAAATTTATTACTCCAAATTAATTACTCCAAATTTATTACTCCAAATTTATTACTCCAAATTAATTACTCCAATTTAATTACTCCAATTTAATTACTCCAAATTTATTACTCCAAATTTATTACACCAAATTAAATACTCCAAATCAATTACTCCAAATTTTCTACTTCAAATTAATTACTCCAAATTAATTACTCCAAATTTATAACTCCAAATTAATTACTCCAAATTTATTATTCCAAATTAATTACTCCAAATTTATTACTCCAAATTTATTACTCCAAATTAATTACTCCAAATTAATTACTCCAAATTAATAACTTCAAATTTATTACTCCAAATTAATTACTCCAAATTTATTACTCCAAATTAATTACTCCAAATTTATTACTCCAAATTAATTACTCCAAATTAATTACTCCAAATTAATTACTCCAAATCAATTACTCCAAATTTATTACTCCAAATTAATTTCTCCAAATTAATTACTCCAAATTAATTTCTCCAAATTAATTTCTCCAAATCAATTACTCCAAATTTATTACTCCAAATTAATTACACCAAATTAATCATCATAAAATAATCTATATAAAACAAAAAAACCTTTGTTTGTTAATCATAATAAATATCTATTTGCGACAATTTATTAAAAGTTTGATTTCGTATAAATATATTTTATTGTTTTAGGATAAGGACAAATTATACAATTTAAAAACCTTCTCCTAGTGAAATATTGATAAATATACAGTTCAAAGGTTTTATTTGTTTTCCCAGCAACATGTAGGCTACGTGGTAAATAGTTTTAAGAATGCTTCAGGACTGTATGTCACGTAGTGGTAAATAGCCCCAGCCATAATAAAACCTGAAAGAATATTAAGCATGCCATTGTTTCTCTTATCAAAGTGCTAATGTTTCTAGGTAGATTTGAGATTATGTAGATACCTTTAGAATATATTACTGGTATAATCCTAAACCAATTCTCTGAAATACTTAATCATATTATAGTTGGGACGAAATGCTTTTTTTTTCTACGTAACATAAACCAAAAAGTTTATATTTAAATACATTAGCTGGCATCATCAACTATACAGCTATACGCTCGACATAAACAATTATTAGTAACTATGTGTGAAATGATATTTATTGAGAATATGATTGTTTAACAACTATAGGGGAATGGCTTTCTACAATATTATTTCAATTCAGCTATAGAATCTGCCAAATTTTCACGAAAAAATCCAAACCCCTACATCTTAATATGCAATAATTTATATGCTTTATCATATCTATAAAACGAGTGTCATGACAAACACAAAGAAAGATTACAAAAATTATCATCCTTTTTATCTTGAATTTAATATTATTAAGTTCGACGAGAGTGACCCCGAGAACATTTTTATAGCAAGCCACTACGACCAATATTTCGATATGATACAATTGTTATGCCATTTTCACCATTTTGGATTCTTTGATGTTGATTTTGATAAACTTAGCTTCCCAAAACTCTACACAAAACTTATTACAAGCAATGTCAGGCTGTCCAAGGGAAAATTCTAAAAAATACCTTATTTTTCACATAAATTCCTATTTTTTTAGTATTTTTACCCTAGAAATTTTAAAAATACTTTCATGGTAACTGCAGTTTATAGTTCGCTTGTTTATTGGTTGTGACCTTGTGACTATTCAGTCAATTCAGGTTATAGGCTCTGGTTATAGCGAATGATTGCATAATTTGTCTCTTTTACGACAAAAATAAACTCTGTCACCCAGAAAACTTTTTTTTTGTCCCATAGTGAATTTGTCTAAGGAAAACATTAAAACTAATTTGCACATTTTGTCCCAATCCCAACCATACTACCCATGAAGTTTTCGCAGCATGTAACATGTATTTTCTATAAGTGAAATTCCTGAATATTTTATCATTACTTGATCCATATTGACAGATTTTGCTTTCATACCAGAATAGAGCTTTTAAAATCAATAATACTGATATTCAAAAATACTGTAATACTCTAAATCCATTTAACACCCACCATCATACTTCAGAAAAATCTACGGATTTTGGCCTCTCAATTTTTTTTTATTCAAGACACTATCCTTGAAGATGACAAAAAGCGTGGGACCAAGGCCCTTCTGTTTTGCTGTCTCTGAGATGTAAAAGAACTGCATGAAAATCGGAAAATACCCTCAATTATACCCCTACATACATTTATCTTTCATTTTCTGTATATATGTTTTCTATATAAGACATATTTTTTACTTTCAAGCGCTGATAATTATGACCAAAGACTTTGAGATGTATTATATCATGTTGACATACTCGAGACTTTAAGATGTATTATATCATGTTGACATACTCAAAGACTTTAAGGTGTATTATATCGTGTTGACATACTCAAGACTTTAAGATGTATTATATCATGTCGACATACTCCAGACTTTAAGATGTATTATATAGTGTCGACATACTCAAGACTTTAAGGTGTATTATATCATGTTTACATACGTAAGACTTTAAGATGTATTATATCATGTTGATATTCTCGTGACTTTAAGTTGTATTATTATCATGTTGACATAGTCAAGACTTTAAGATGTATTATATCATGTTGACTTACTCAAGACTTTAAGATGTATTATATCGTGTCGATATACTGAAGACTTTAAGGTGTATTATATCATGTTGACATACTTAAGACTGTAAGATGTATTATATCATGTTGACATACTCAAGACTTTAAGATGTATTTTATCATGTTGACATACTCAAGACTTTAAGATGTATTATATCATGTCGACATACTCAAGACTATAAGGTGTTTTATATCATGTTGACATACTTAAGACTGTAAGATGTATTATATCGTGTCGACATATTCCAGACCTTAAGATGTATTAAATCGTGTTGACATATCCGATACTTTAAGATGTATTATATCATGTTGACATGCCGAAGACTTTAAGATGTATTTTATCATGTTGACATACTCAAGACTTTAAGATGTATTATATCATGTCGACATACTCAAGACTTTAAGATGTATTTTATCATGTCGACATACTCAAGACTTTAAGGTGTATTATATCATGTCGACATACCCAAGACTTCAAGATGTATTATATCGTGTCGATATACTGAAGACTTTAAGGTGTATTATATCATGTTGACATTCTTTAGACTTTAAGATGTATTATATCGCGTTGACATACTCAAGACTTTAAGATGTATTATATCATGTTGACTTACTCAAGACTTTAAGATGTATTATATCATGTTGAAATACTCAAGATTTTAAGATGTATTATATCGTGTTGACTTACTCAAGACTTTAAGATGTATTATATCCTGTCAACATACTTAAGACCTTAAGATGTATTATATCGTGTTGACATACTCCAGACCTTAAAGGGACAGTCTGAATTTTTTTTAGGTCAAAAAATCTTTTTGCTCAAATTTGTGAAAACTTTACATCAAAATCTGTAACTATGTGCCCTTTAATGTATCTGAAAGTTTTAACTAAAAAAATCCAGCCGTTAATTTTTAAAAGGCTAAAAACATGCTAAAATTTTTAAAAGTTATTTTTTTTTTGGACTCTGATAGGAAACTACTGAACGGATTTGAGTAAAATAAACGCCTAATTGTAGAGAAATATCCCTCTTGTGTATTTGAAAGGTTTCAGCTAGAAATATTGAGCCATTTAAAGGGCAAACACCAAAACTAGGTCAAATTGCTTAATTTAACGATTAGTACTCTCTGTTTATAATTAACCCTTTAAAACCAAATTCAGTTTGATCAAGAAGGTATAGAGATACAATACGCATACTTTAAAAATACTCTCAGGTAGCATTTACGATTTTTTTGACAATGGGAACTTTTTTCAAAAAAGCAGAATGGCCCTTTAAGATATATTATTATCATGTTGATATTCTCATGACTTTAAGTTGTATTATTATCATGTTGACATACTTAAGACTTTAAGATGTATTATTATCATGTCAACATACTTAAGACTTTAAGATGTATTATTATCATGTTGACCTCCTCAAGACTTTAAGATGTATTATATCGTGTTGACATACTCCAGACTTTAAGATGTATTATATCATGTCGATATTCTCGTGACTTTAAGATGTATTATATCATGTTGACATACTCAAGACTTTAAGATGTATTATATCGTGTTGACATACTCAAGACTTTAAGATGTATTATATCGTGTTGACATGCTCCAGACTTTAAGATGTATTATATCATGTTGACATACTCCAGACTTTAAGATGTATTATTATCATGTCAACATACTTAAGACTTTAAGATGTATTATTATCATGTCAACATACTTAAGACTTTAAGGTGTATTATATAGTGTTGACATACTCCAGACTTTAAGATGTATTATATCATGTTGACATACTCCAGACTTTAAGATGTATTATTATCATGTTGATATTCTCATGACTTTAAGTTGTATTATTATCATGTTGACATAGTCAAGACTTTAAGATGTATTATATCATGTTGACATACTCAAGACTTTAAGATGTATTATATCGTGTTGACATACTCAAGACTTCAAGATGTATTATATCGTGTCGATATACTGAAGACTTTAAGGTGTATTATATCATGTTGACATTCTTTAGACTTTAAGATGTATTATATCGCGTTGACATACTCAAGACTTTAAGATGTATTATATCATGTTGACTTACTCAAGACTTTAAGATGTATTATATCATGTTGAAATACTCAAGATTTGAAGATGTATTATATCGTGTTGACTTACTCAAGACTTTAAGATGTATTATATCGTGTTGACATACTCAAGACTTTAAGATGTATTATATCATGTCGACATACTCAAGACTATAAGGTGTATTATATCATGTTGACATACTCAAGACTTTAAGATGTTTTATATCATGTTGACATGCCCAAGACTTTAAGATGTATCATATCGTGTTGACATACTCAAGACTTTAAGATGTATTATATCATGTTGACATACTCAAGACTATAAGATGTATTATATCGTGTTGACATACTCAAGACTTTAAGATGTATTATTTAATCAATGAACGATGGACCCACTGCAGATACGGTGATATGAATACATTATGCAAGGTACCAAATTGAATGAGCTGCCAAAGGCAGTCATGGTAAATTTGAAACCTTGCCCAACCATATCAAGTTGATGGATATCGACAAAAACAAAACATTTTTGAAAGTCAAAATAAATTACGGCAGCAACGTCTAAAGGGGTCATTTGTTGTGGCAGCTGTTGACTGTTTGACGAAGGCCAAAGTTTGTACAGTTCAAGCATATATCTGAGTTTTTGTCGATGAAGTCGAACATGGTAAACGGCTAAGATAAATGAAATGAATTCGAGTTTTACGTCCTACTTTTCTGTACTTGTTTGGGTTATGTCAAGAAAAAAGAGGAGAAAATTAATTTTGGCATTTTTACCCTCGCTTTGTCGTCATTTTCAATGCCTTTTTGCTTTCTCTTTGGAAAGATGTAGAGGTTCCTGGCTTTGTGCCAATTTCATGCTTGCACAATTCTCTTGATTGTGTATACCAATATCTCACACGATATACTTTGTAGCAGTAGTATTTAAAAATTCGCTAATTTAATACTTTACTCCCAGACCAAGACAAGCCTTAACTTTAATTTTATTTGTAGGAAATGAATGAAATGTATTAAGAAGCACCAGTACCCACTGGGCTATATAGCTCCAGAACACGAGGTCAAGAAAACAAAACTAAAACAGTAAAATAAACATAAAATAGATAAAATTAAAACAATATCACAGAACAAACAAAATTAAAAACTATATCACAGTATAACACCACAAAGTGGTATTAAAACCAAAAAATCAATTAAAACAAAAACAATGACGAAGTATTTAAAACTTAAGATAATGGTTTGCGTCTTTTAAAAATGCAACAACCTTCTCATACAGAGAAGGTTGCGCAAATAAATGAAAGAGAGATCCAGCACGGTAATGCTGGGATCTCAAAGGTTTGAGATGCTTGTACTCAATTAGAATGTGTTTCACTGTCAGGCGTACCTGACAGTGCTCACAGACTGGTTGAGGCTCTCGCTTGAGTAAATAACAGTTGGTAAGGTAAGTAATGTCCAAGACGAGAGCGACACAAAACAACTTCATTTCTCCTGTTGGCAAATTTTATTTGAAATTAGTAAAATTGTCTTTTGTGGCTCTTCGATGTTTTAATTTGTGGACATTTTAGATGAAGCTAATTAACTGTGTAATTTCTATCAATAGACATGTCAGGGATCGTCTGGACCCCTTTACATGATTTTAACAGGAGGAATTTAAAGGGGAACAGTGGGTATATTGAAAGATGAATTGTTTTCTTTATATTTATAAATATCTTTCAAGAGTATGGTACTGGAAAATCAAACAATCACTTAAAATGTACCTTAAACCAAAATCTGTCTTTCAATTTTCTATTTGGAGCATATTAGCTAATATTGATTAAAATATTTCAAATATCTGTTTCAAAGGCGTGTGTCATCAAGCATACAGCTATACGCCCGACATAACCAAATTAGTAACTATGTGTGAAATGATATTTATATTGATAATGTGATTGTTTTAACAAAATATAAGCAAATATTTTACTTGCATGACATTCGAATTCAGCGGTAGAATTTAGCCTAATTTGTTTTGCCTCAGTCTAGGATCATGAATTTAGATTATTGATTAAGACGATATTGACCCCGAACATCTTCAAATAAAAAAGAAAACAAAACTACAAGCCATATCTGACAAATAATTTGAGATTGTATACTACTTTTTTTCAAGAAAAATAAATGATCTATAACCACAAACACTGATATTTTAGTCACCATTTTTTTTAAATCAATATTGTGGAAATATTTGAATCGGCTTATCACTACAATTTTTGAATTAATCACCCCTGCAAAAACAAGTCATATAACAACAAACAAATGCTGACCTTTCCATAAATTGTCATTTTAGCGACCATTTTGAAAATAGCGCGATATATGACCCTTAAATTGATATTTGGTCATCATCCAAGATAAATATCGATCTAAGTGATAGATTATCCCAACTCTAATTTAATGTGGACATCTTCCAGATACTTAGAGATGTATTATTATCATGTAGACATATTCCAGAGACATAGAGATGTATTATTATCATGTGGACATATTCCAGAGACATAGAGATGTATTATTATCATGTAGACATATTCCAGAAACTTATAGAGAGATGTATTATTATCATGTGGACATATTCCAGAAACTAAGAGATGTATTATTATCATGTGGACATATTCCATAGACTTAGAGATGTATCCTTATCATGTGGACATATTCCAGAGACATAGAGATGTATTATTATCATGTGGACATATTCCAGAGACTTAGAGATGTATCCTTTTCATGTGGACATATTCCAGAGACATAGAGATGTATTATTATCATGTTGACATATTCCAGAGACTTAGAGATTTATTATTATCATGTGGACATATTCCAGAGACATAGAGATGTATTATTATCATGTGGACATATTCCAGAAACTAAGAGATGTATTATTATCATGTGGACATATTCCAGAAACTAAGAGATTTATTATTACTAGTATCATGTGGACATATTCCAGTGATTTAGAGATGTATTATTATCATGTGGAAATATTCCAGAGACTTAGAGATTTATTTTTATCATGTGGACATATTCCAGAGACATAGAGATGTATCCTTATCATGTAGACATATTCCAGAAACTTAGAGAGAGATGTATTATTATCATGTGGACATATTTCAGAGACTTAGAGATGTATTATTATCATGTGGACATATTCCAGAGACTTAGAGATTTATTTTTTTTTTTTTTTTTTTTTTTTTTTTCAAACTTTTATTATTGCCCAGAAAAAAACACATGACAATAGCAGGGATGGGGCCCTGCCTAATTGTCTTACAATAAGGTATACAAAGTAATTGAGCAATATTACAACAAAATGTGAACACATTTCCATTTCCCACCCCCAAATATTAACAACACACACACAGAGCAACCCCTGGACCCCCTTTATTTAGATTAGATTTTTCCATTTATTTTCGAATTTGTCTAAATTTTGATTTTTAGAAAAAGTGTATTTTTCAGTCTGAATGTAGTCTGTTAAAATATTCTTAAAGCCTTCAATTGTAGGACTTAAGTTTTTATATTTACACCTAAAAATAAAGGATTTCATGATAAGAATGATTAGGTTAATAAGAGAGTAATTCGCTTCGGTTTTATCCAAGTACCCAAAAAGTATTATAGATTTTTCAATGGAAATTTTTATACCTAAGGTTTCCAGCCAAACAGATAGTTCATTCCATATAGTTCTTATTGTTGAACATTCCCAGAAAATGTGGCATATTGTCTCATATGAATTACATCGTTCACAGTTAGGTGTATCTTTGATACCTATTTTATTGAGATAAGAGTTTGTACCTATTATTCTGTGAATTATGCGATACTGTAGCCATATTAGACTAGTGTCTTGAGTGCATTCAAATGCCATTTTGTTTATTTGTGGCCACTGGGTGTCTTGTTCTGTTATTATGTAGTTCCATTTGTTCTGATATGCTTTAGGGTATGAGGTAGATTTTACTAAATTTTCATATATTGTTTTGGGATTATGTTTACTTTTGATTATAAGTTGTGTAACATAAGGAATGCCTGGTTGTTCAGTGTCTCCTATATAGTTTAATATTTTGTTTAGTTCAATTTTTAGGCCCAGATATTCTGTGAAAAAAGGCTTAAAATTAAACTTTCTACAAAGTTGCTCATATGTCAGAAAGTGACCATGTTTGTTTAATAAGTCGTACATAAATCGTATTCCTACTGAGTACCAATTTTTGTAAAAAACAGTAGACTTAGAGATTTATTATTACTAGTATCATGTGGACATATTCCAGAAACTAAGAGATGTATTATTATCATGTGGACATATTCCAGAAACTAAGAGATGTATTATTATCATGTGGAAATATTCCAGAGACATAGAGATTTATTATTATCATGTGGACATATTCCAGAAACTTAGAGAGAGATGTATTATTATCATGTGGACATATTTCAGAGAATTAGAGATGTATTATTATCATGTCGACATATTCCAGAGACTTAGAGATTTAGTATTACTAGTATCATGTGGACATATTCCAGTGATTTAGAGATGTATTATTATCATGTAGACATATTCCAGAGACTTAAAGATATATTATTATCATGTGGACATATTCCAGAGACTTAAAGATATATTATTATCATGTGGACATATTCCAGAGACTTAAAGATGTATTATTATCATGTAGACATATTCCAGAGACTTAGAGATGTATTATTATCATGTAGACATATTCCAGAGACTTAGAGATGTATTATTATCATGAGGTGCATTTGTGTTGATACAATCTAGACTAAGAGATGTATTTGTGTTGATATAATCTAGACTAGGAGATGTATTTGTGTTGGTATAATCTAGACTAAGAGATGTATTTGTATTGATATAATCTAGACTAGGATATGTATTTGTATTGATATAATCTAGACTAGGAGATGTATTTGTGTTGGTATAATCTAGACTAAGAGATGTATTTGTATTGATATAATCTAGACTAGGATATGTATTTGTATTGATATAATCTAGACTAGGAGATGTATTTGTATTGATATAATCTAGACTAGGAGATGTATTTGTGTTGGTATAACCTAGACGAGGGTAGTATTTGTGTTGATATAACCTAGACTAGGAGATGTATTTGTGTTGATATAATCTAGACTAGGAGATGTATTTGTATTGATATAATCTAGACTAGGAGATGTATTTGTGTTGATATAATCTAGACTAGGAGATGTATTTGTGTTGATATAATCTAGACTAGGAGATATATTTGTGTTGATATAATCTAGACTAGGAGATGTATTTGTATTGATATAATCTAGACTAGGAGATGTATTTGTGTTGATATAATCTAGACTAGGAGATGTATTTGTGTTGATATAATCTAGACTAGGAGATGTATTTGTGTTGATATAATCTAGACTAGGAGATGTATTTGTGTTGATATAATCTAGACTAGGAGATCTAGACTAGGAGGTATATTTGTGTTGATATAATCTAGACTAGGAGATCTAGACTAGGAGATATATTTGTGTTGATATAATCTAGACTAGGAGATGTATTTGTGTTGATATAATCTAGACTAAGAGATGTATTTGTGTTGGTACAATCTAGACTAAGAGATGTATTTGTGTTGATATTATCTAGACTAAGAGATGTATTTGTATTGATATAATCTAGACTAGGAGATGTATTTGTATTGATATAATCTAGACTAAGAGATGTATTTGTATTGATATAATCTAGACGAGGGTAGTATTTGTGTTGATATAATCTAGACTAGGAGATGTATTTGTGTTGATATAACCTAGACTAGGAGATGTATTTGTGTTGATATAATCTAGACTAGGAGATGTATTTGTATTGATATAATCTAGACTAAGAGATGTATTTGTATTGATATAATCTAGACGAGGGTAGTATTTGTGTTGATATAATCTAGACTAGGAGATGTATTTGTGTTGATATAACCTAGACTAGGAGATGTATTTGTGTTGATATAACCTAGACTAGGGTAGTATTTGTGTTGATATAATCTAGACTAGGAGATGTATTTGTATTGATATAATCTAGACTATGAGATGTATTTGTGTTTATATAATCTAGACTAGGAGATGTATTTGTGTTGATATAATCTAGACTAGGAGATGTATTTGTATTGATATAATCTAGACTAGGAGATGACTCGTCTAGCTTCAATTATGATTTATTATTGGCCTAAAAAAAAACTTAATGATTCATATTTGTCATTTGTTCACCGAAGTTATCTTAAGCTCATTATAATAATAACATACGTACATTTGACGAATGGAATATTTTTGTGAAATATTGAAACCAATAGTAACTTTGCTTTAAAAGTTGCGGCGGTATAAACATATTGATTGACAGTTGAGTTAGCAACATCTGTCCAGTAGGAGTCTTTACATTTAGTATAAATTATTGACGAAATCTATCATTCGACAGTGTTTCAACAAGTATAAACAAATATCAACAAGTCTGATTATTGCTACTGTTAGAACCATGAATAACCTGCTGTGTACCATACTATTGATGTCAACAATATGGAATCTGATTGATGCCGGTAAATATTCATATTTATTATTTTACTATAGTAGTAAATTTATTACATATTTTCTGTTGAGTCTAAAGTATTCTAGATATTGATGAAAATTAAGTCAACCTTTATATTGAATGGCCCAGATCATTCTGTTTACTCAAGAACTGTAATAATTTATCCTGCAATTTAATAGGGTTACTAATAGGATGCTAACTACACGCATCGTCAACTATCTGTTATCCAAGTTATTTGTTATTTAGACATCAGACTGATATTCAATATTGTAATTGTCTAGTTGTCGAGTATAGAGCAGTAACATCTAATAATATATAACATCGTATCAATATGTGGACTTTGACACTGTTACCACTGTCTACAAACCTGGTGTCCAATGATCCACGTTCGGGCGTACGTTAGCCCGTCAATTATCATTTCATCGACTGAATTTTTAAGTTTTGAATAAAACGACCTACTTGACAGTAATTCGGCCTTATTCCTATTTTATAGTCCTGGCTAAATTTCCCTCATTGCACACTGTATGGCGTTTATCCGTCCTCATAAGCCAATAAAGGTGCAGCAAAGCAGGACATTAAACTTCATTTCATTTCTCATATTAAAATTGTCAGTTATGTTAATAGACTAATTTCTAGTTATCAAAACAATAATTTCAGATTGCTCGACATTTCCTAGCGTTAAACATGCAAGTTTTGACAGAGGAGATCAGTGTGGTGATGTCAAAATGACATGCGATAAAGGTTATAAGATGAAACAAATGGCAGAATGTAAAGATGGAGAGTGGCAATACCAAGAACCATTTTGTAAGCCTCTAGGTATGATAGTTTAAATTTCTTCTACTACCCAGTTAAAATTAAGGTACACGTTCACTATCCGTTCGTACCTTAATTACCCTCAGCCTATTTGAGGAGATTCCAATTACATATACTCAAGATGTATATAAACAACGGGTCAACTCATGCAGACGTCTCCTCTTTAAAAGCAAATGTTTTATCTATGGCTGTTTAATAAGTTAACGACACTTTTTGTTGCCTTGAACCACTTTGAGACATTGAAGTTTTTACCGGTAGAAATCTCCTTGCCTTGAATTTATCAACTCTAATAACCTGTTACCATGTTGAATTATAATTCACCATTAAGGACTTGTTTTTTATATTTCAGAATGTGATTCCATAATCATTACAAATGATACATCTATAGTAACCCCAATGCTTAACTATCAATATGGCTTAAAGGAAAAAGAGTGTAATGCTTCATGTACTAACAGTGCCACATGTACCAGTTATAGAGTAGACGCTATAAATGAATGTTACCATTATACATCACCCGTAATCGCCAGCATTTATGAACGAGATCTGAACAAATGCATAAAGAAATGTTCCGAGTTGACCGAATGTCTATTGTTGACGCATGCTGGGTCGAAGCGTAGTGGTCGATGTTATCTGTATAATGTTACCGAGGAACACCTACCTAAAGATTATAGACGCGTCTTCGCTGCTAAAGATACCATGGCAGAAAAAACAATCTGTCCATAATTAAAAGATGTATAACATGATATAACTCTTGTATAACATAATATAAACCGCACTTTCAACTTCTCTCTACGAGAAAGGACATAATGACTTCCTTCGCGACTCCCCTTCTCGCCATTTGTCCAGCTCTCTCTCACATATATTCCTTGTCTTCGACCCGAAAAGTAATTGAAAGGACAATATTTTATTGTTGTGTAGATCAAGGCCTATACTCCAACAGGGTTATCAAGGGGGCCTCATAGCATCAGACATCACCCCCAATGTATCCTTACAAACCTCACATAAAAATAAACACACAACTAAGCTTCCTTTGTAATGCCTCCACTCCACACACGCTACGAATCCCGCGAATAGCTACGAATTGATGAATCGTAGGATTCTTGATTGTTCGTGGAAATTCGTGGCAATTCGTAGCAATTCGTGGAAATTAGTGAGGATTCGTTGACTTTCGAAAATTAATTTTCAAATTCGTCACGTTCTACGATTCTGGTACGATAGAGTTAAGAATATTCGTGCGATTCGGTTCCATTCGTTAAAATATTGTCAAGAATGCACTGCGTTTTACAAGAAACGATTACAAATACTTCAAGAACATTACTTGCTTCGTATCTGTTTGGGTGTCTATTCGTGGGATTCGTGACGGATTCCTAGCCGATAAGCCTACGATTATATTAAGATGCACAAGAATGCACGACTAAATAGTTAAGAACTAACTACGATTTTGGAATCGGGGAGTTCGTGGTCAAAACTTTGGACGGGCTCAAAATGTTGTGTACGAATTTCAGATGACTCAAGAATTGGAAGAACTGACTACGAATATATATCAATCGGTTAAGAAATTCCCGAAGTGATTACGAATCCAAAATATGATCAATTCACCGCTCAAACTTTTTTCGACGAATTCCCGATAGCACAAGAATTAAAAGAACTTACTACGAATAAATACTAACCTATTGAGAACTTTGCGAAATGGTACGAATCCTACGATTAATCAATTCGTGGCTATTCGCATGATTCGTAGCGTGTGTGGAGTGAGGGCATAACATAAATATCCGACTTCTGAATATGAGCATGAGATGCATAAAAAAATATTATTTATTTAGGCTACCATGCTACACTGTCCCTCCCCTCTACCACTCACAAACACACACCTTCCTAAACCGTAGATAAACTAATATTGGATCAGAAAGACTGGAAAATAGAAACCATGTTTAAAAGTTTAATATAAATACCATGAAGGCTCATAGTAGTTCTTCTCTTTAAAAAGTTACAAATATTTTGACTCCAATTAGTACTTATAAATAAAATAAAATTTCAAATAAAAACTTGTGGTATGAAGTATCAATAAAGAAACCAAGTACTAACGATCCGAACCGCAAAACGAAACTCGAAATCCATAAGGACATTCTGACGAAACATAGGTAACAGCTTATGAACTGTTCACATACTGAGTAAGTATATCATATATCATAATGAAAAGTGGTATCAGGTGCCTAAAAGAGTAAGCATACCCTGCCTGGCGCCACACCCGTCCTAGCTGTTAAACATACACAAAACAAACTTCAAAACAAGAACATGACAAAGCGTCGGATAACAAAAAAACGTGACTAGACGACAAATTTACTTAAACTCAATCCGTACGCTATCAATCAACGAGGAACAGGAAGCATTCAACGACGAAATGTGACACCAAGTTATCAGAAGGGCAAGCAAATACTGCCTAGAACAACACCGGTAATAGCTGCTTAATACTAAAGATGGAGGGAGGCAAAACAAGAGTAGTGTCAAGTGTCGGCAATATAAATAAACATGTATATTGTGGTACCTTCCCTTTGCTAATAAAAGTTTACATACCTAGATACTAAACAAAGTAAGGAACTATTAATTAGTTATATCAGTCAACCAACAAAAATCTCAAATACTGTTTATCAGTAACTTATTAAGTAAAAACAATTAAGAAATTATTTTATTAAGAAATAAAACAACACTATACATTGTACTACATGGGGAGTCATTCGGGATTCTCAGATTCAGTGGAAAGAAAATCCCGTCCACGTGTACAGCATGGAGATATAACGTTGACAATATTGACGATTGTGTTGCTATATCAAAATATCAATGTCGGTATCTAACAGTGCCACATGTACCAGTTATAGAGTAGACGCTATAAATGAATGTTACCATTATACATCACCCGTAATCGCCAGCATTTATGAACGAGATCTGAACAAATGCATAAAGAAATGTTCCGAGTTGACCGAATGTCTATTGTTGACGCATGCTGGGTCGAAGCGTAGTGGTCGATGTTATCTGTATAATGTTACCGAGGAACACCTACCTAAAGATTATAGACGCGTCTTCGCTGCTAAAGATACCATGGCAGAAAAAACAATCTGTCCATAATTAAAAGATGTATAACATGATATAACTCTTGTATAACATAATATAAACCGCACTTTCAACTTCTCTCTACGAGAAAGGACATAATGAAGGCTAACACCCAATTAAATAGAACGAGAAGGGGAAGAAAATATTGCTGGAACCTGAGGTATCTTTGACATAAGTAAATATATGTTTAAGAAAAAAAAAAATACAGTACAGTGCGCACTTGGTCACAGAAAATTGAATTACTGGAAATATAGTCACAGTAATAAGGGCACAAGATAATTGGACACAGTAATACAAGCACACGTTAATTTGGTCACATTTATAAGGTCACGCGATATTTTGTTTCATGGTAATTATAGCACAAGGTAATATGGACACAGTAATAAGGTCACACGGAAATTTAGACACAGCAATACGGGCACACGTTAATTTGGGCAAAGTAATAAGGTCACGCGGTATTTTGGGCACAGTAATTATGGAGGGGGATCGTTGCCAAAACTGTTTGAAAAGTCAAGAATACAAAGTCAAAAATTCAAACTTCCACTTTACACGTTTTACAAAATTCATCCTTTACAAAATCAAAAATGTCGCAATATGGTATGCAAAGTAAAGAATTACTAGTTTCAGTTTTCATGATTACCATTCATAACTTTGAAAATACTAAAATTCGCTCCTGTGATGTCAATCTGAACTTCTTGAATTTGCATCGATAACATTTCCTACATTGAATTCTTGACTTTGCATTCTCGACATCTGTATTCTTGACGTCTGTATTCTTGAACGTTTACCATATAAGGTAATGTTCGTTACTTCATTAGCATACCACGGACACTTACGGAATCTCACGGATACTATAAAATATCACGTGACTTACTTCATTAGCATACCACGGAAACGTACGAAAACTATAACGTCACGTGACTTACCTCATTAGCATGATACGGAAATTTACGGAATGTGAATTAAATTCTCCCAACAGAGCCGGATGTTTACATGGGCTAATGGCGAGGATATAAAGCGAATTATAAACTGAGAAATATTTCTACTATTGTTGCTGTTTGTGTCGTTACATTTCCAATCTGAGACTTACTTAAAGTAATGGTTGACCCGGCGCTAATCACCGAAATAAAATCTCGTATTTTACGCGTGTGTCATGATATAGAGGCAGAAAACTTTCAATCTATACCAGAATTAATTTTTGAATTGGAATCTGTAAGTGCCATAATGACAGACTTGCTCTGCGGATTCAATGTTGAAGACGAGGAGGATATCACTCTTAGGAATGTTTGGAGATCATGGGAACTTATTCAGAGTGCTAGAGAAGAGTTTGGGAAGTTGTGCTCAAGGGAACAAACATGCGAAGGACCACTGTCTCATAGTACTACAACCATTCAAGGACACACTGGTAGACCAAATATTTTTATTCCATATGATCAACTAAAATACCTTATTGAAAATGGATTCACTTTAGACACTATGGCCAGTTTATTTTGGGTCAGTAAACGGACAATTTCCCGAAGATTAAGTGAATTTGGCTTATCCATGAATGATAGGTACAGTAATATGGAAGACAGTGAGCTGGATGAGAAAATTGAAGAAATTCTATCAAGGTTTCCAAACATAGGATATAGATCAGTAAAGGCACATTTAGCCAGTAAAGGCATTAATATTCAAGAGAGTCGTGTAAGAGAATCAATGAGACGGGTTGACATTGAAGGTGTTTTGTTCCGAAGAATGCTGCTTAAACCTATTCGCAGAAGGAAGTATTCAGTACGTGCGCCCAATTCATTATGGCATATAAATGGATACCACAAACTGATAAGGTAGGCCTACTTTGTTAACTACAAGTGAACTCTATTTTCTCTCATTTAATCAGGTTTTCAATACTGCTATGCCTATTTCTTGTCATGGAATAGGCCTACACAAGAGCCACATTGCAAGTTGGAAAAGTATCAGTGTAAATTGAAATATTTTCTCTATTTTAGCAAATTAGCATACATTTAATTTTCGTTCATTAATTCTTTTTTAGCTGGCGCATAGTGATTCATGGTGGAATTGATGGTTTTTCAAGACTTCCGACTTACTTGAAAGTACACACCAACAACAAAGCAACAACAGTACTTGATGGTTTTAAAGAAGCTGTGCACAATTATGGCTTACCAATTAGAGTAAGATCTGATAAAGGGGGCGAAAATGTTCTTGTGGCAGAATATATGGTGATGAATAGAGGTATTAACAAGGGCAGCCATATTACTGGCCGAAGTGTTCACAACCAAAGGTAAATATTAGAAGTTTTTTAGAAAATAAACATGAAAAGGTATTTTATATGAGCATATTAAATGTATTACCAGAAAATCCTGTTCATAATACCATAAAGTGTGCACAATATTGAAGGTTGTTCAAAATAGATATTAAAGGGATTGTAAAGAGGTTTTCTAAACTTTTTATGTGTGTCGGGTACATTAATAACATCAGTTTGCACCATTCCATTTTTTATTCCGACGTCTGTGGTTCTTGCAATTCCATTAAAACTAACGCGTTTTATGACGTCAGCTGTTGGGAACTACCGGAAGCTACTATTGATATCTATGCAATTCCCCACAGTTGACGTCATAAAACGCGTTAGTTTTGGTGGAATTGCAAGAACCACAGACGTCGGAATAAAAAATGGAATGGTGCAAATTGATGTTATCAATGTCCCCGATACACATAACAAGTTTAGAAAACCTCTTTACAATCCCTTTAAGTTAGATGTAAAGAGTTAGTGTCAGTAATAGTAAGTGACAAAATTTAACCAAATTCTGAAAAATCCTTCATCCCATTAATGAGATAACACTTTTGGTAAGTGATAAAGAGTGACTCCTGGCAGAATTTTTGGTGGTTATTTTATACTGAGCATACATTTTTCAATTTTAGGATAGAAAGATTTTGGAGAGACTTATGGCTGGGATGTATAAGTTTTTTTTACATGTTATTCTGTTATATGGAGAGAGAAGGCATATTGATACCCACAGATGAAACTCACTTAGAAGCATTACACTATATTTTCTTACCAAGGATACAACAGAATTTAAATGATTTCCGGGAAGCGTTTATCAGGAGGCCATTAAGGACAGCTAATCAAAAAACACCGCTGTATCTCTGGATAGAAGGCCAGATAATAAATCCGTATGAAAATCTGGAATCAGAGGTTAGCTATTAAAAAAGTTTTAACATGGGCCTGTTCTTGGAAGAAATCAAGGGTTTCTTTTCTAGTTTCAAATTGTTTCCATGGGCAGTTGTAACTTGGGATTAATCAAAGATTTCTCATCTTGAAAATATTATAATTTGTCTATGGAGCATGCTCAACGTAGTTCCATTTACAAGACCTGCCTTCATGAAACATAATTTATAAAATAAGTGTAAGTGAATATGTTATGTCATTAAAAAGATGTAATGATTTGTTTTTCTATTGTAGTCAGATATCCAAAATTATGGCATTTGTCAAGAAGGGTTATGTTCAGATTTAGAGGGATCTATTGTCGAAGTATGTGAAACGTTAGTGACTCTGAATGCAAACCAGATAGAGGATTTAAAACAGAAAATCAACCCTCTTGGATTTTCAGAAAACCATGGTATAGATCTGTTTATTGGAACACTTCAGTTTATTGCAGATCAGACTAGGAATTTTATTTAATAAAAGATAGCTTTTGTTTGTAAGAAAGTATCGAAAGGTGGAAGATATGTTTAGCGAAATAGGTAGAGTGATGTATAGGCTAGTGACTGTAGATAGAGAATAGTGGTTCTATATATGATAGTAGAGTGATGTATAGTGACTATAAATAGAGACTAGTGATTCTATGTGATAGTGGAGTGATGTGTAGTGACTATAGATAGAGACTTGTGATTCTATATGATAGCAGAATGGTTGGTCATAATAAACTAGCCTACTATCTAGCCTACTATCATCTATAATCACTATCCTTTACCTACAGTCTTTAGAAACCAACCTACTATCATCTATAGTCACTATCCTTCACCCACAGTCACTATAAATCAACCTAATATCATCTATAGTCACTATCCTTCACCCACACTCACTATAAACCAACCTAATATTATCTGTAATCACTATAAACCAACCTTCTATCATCTACAGTCCCAATTTTTTACCTACCTTGTCTGTGGGGGATAGTGACTATAGATAATATAGTTTATATAGTGACAATTGGTGGGGGATAGGGCCTATAGATGATAATTGATTAGATAGTGATATATATATATATATATATTCTTAAGGTTAAATAGTAACTACATTAGGGTTAGATAGTGACTGTAATTGAGAGATAATTAATAGGGCCGCTTATAAAACTACAGATCAATCAAATCTATTTTTATTTACATATCTTCAGTTTTTAATATAAATTTAGGTTAATTAGAACTGTGTATAATATTGCTGATTTTCGTCAAACAAGAGAACAATATAGGAACGCACTGTTTTATGTATAATGTAGTAATTTTTTTGAGAAAAACTACCAAATTTAATATCTATTTAGCAATTTAGTATAGTGACTGTAGATATAGTATAGTGACTGTAGATATAGTATAGTGACTATAGATATAGTATAGTGACTGTAGATGATAGCAGGTAGATGTATAGTGACTATAGATGATTGTAGGTAGGTGTGCTGTGACTATACATATAGGATAGTGATCGTAAATGAAATCAATTTTTCAGCCCACTAAAAGTACCGGTACCCCACTTAATCCACACCATTGGGTGTGATCGTAAAATTGAAAAGCAGTCATATCATATGTATCTATTTATTAAAATGTAACAAACACAAAATATAGTACACAATCTATGTGATGAAACCAGTTGTAGTTTACTTAAAACTCTGTTAGTTGATTAATAAAAAACCTATAACAGTGATGTAATAGGATGTCCATGTCTCTAGATCAGGTTAATGATATATGGTGGGAAAGGAGGGATAAGGGGAGACAACACTTAATTAAATTGCAGTATGTCATTTAGCAATTAGCATTCAGCATTTAGAATTCGCATGTCGGAATTAGCATTAGGCAGTATGTCGCACCGGAGTTCCATTATAAAGCTGTATAAAATTAACATAAAAACATGAATGACACATGCAACATATTCAAATTTATCACACAACAGTACTGTTATCGGGTTCATAACACGAGTTAATATTAGAGATATTACACAGTAGACAGGTTAATAACTATGCAAATTAGATAGAATTTAGGTCATGTATTCATGCGCCAGTTACACAGAACCTTTGACGTTGGCGACTCCGTTAAAATTAACAATGCGGGGCATGTAATTGTCATTAAAATTGTTCCGAAAAACATTACTTTGATTAAAAAAATTAATTTAGTTAGCACATGAAAGTATTTTTCTTGATGTTATTTGTTAGCGCAAGGACATTTAAGCATACGTGAACGCGCCTAACCTAGTTACTAGCTCTATGACGTCAGAAAAGAATGACGTGATAGTCTAGTTTGCAAAAAGATTAAACTGAAAATTGGCTAAAAATGCATTGAATTTTAGGAAAACATGCATGTATCGATAGTTGTGTGATAAATAGAATCTTAAACTCGTGCTTATGTCATATAAAATTTATGAAATTCGTTGCCGAATTAAATATTTCCCTCGCCAAGGCTCGGGGAATATTAAAACCGGCAACTCATTTCATAAATTTGATATGACATAAGCACTCGTTTAAGATCATCTATGTATGTACATTATACTTTTGTACTAAAAAACAGTGCAATACTAACCACTTGCAAAAGTTATATCAGTGAATGAACATACCTAAATGCTATATATAAAGAGGTAAAAAATGATTACAAGTACAAAGGCTTTAATTAATAATAGCCGTATAACATTCCAATGTCTTTCAAAGTAAAACAAAATGTTATAAAAATGTAATTAACCAAAATAAAATGAGCAAATGCGGTTATATAAAAATCTCAAAAGTTTCTAATTCAATGTCATGAAAATTAACTGTAGCATTTTAAGAACATTATGAAAATTTAACCAAAACAATATACTTAATACCGTATAGAGTTACACAAAAACAACAGCATGAAACATCAAAGTATAAAATCATAAACATCAAATTATAAAATCATAAACATCAAATTATAAAATCATAAACATCAAATTATAAAATCATAAACATTATCAGTAATATTTTTTATGTCGCACTGATTTACAATGAAATATCAATAGTTTATGTCATACCAAAGCCTTGAGCACAAACAATTATATCAATAATACTTTTTTCGAAAAAGTCATACTCAGTATTTCTCCTTACAGAATTAATTGTAATTGAGGGAGCACAGGTATTAACAGTAGAACATTTTTCAGATCCATGGTCAAAAATAATCAGACCCTGTGGAATTTCTCTCACAAAGGTAGGGCTTCCTGTAGTTGCCCTTAAAAAGTCTTCAAGAGAAAGAGTCCTCTTTTCGCCATCATCCAGATATACAAGGTCTATAAAATTGCTAACAATTTTTCCTCCTGAAAAATAAAAAAATAAAACAATTCAAAAGTATCTAAACAGATAGCCTTTCAGGCAAGGTAACATACATCTACCAGCATTTGTCATACAGATCAGAACATATTGACATAATCTATTATTAAATTTTTTCTAGATAAGCTTCATTTCTTGCATGTTTGCCGTTTACAAGACAAAATCAATATATTTTGGTTAAGACATATATTATGGGACACCCGATACACAGATAATTAAGTACTAAATTAATGTTCACTTACTTTCTAACTTCTTCAAAAAAGTGTGTAAATTATAAATCACCATCTCTTCATCAACCTTTTCTTCATGAACACAAGAAAAACTTGGTTGAAATAAATCTATGACTTCTGTGGAAGTGACAACACATGTTGTAAAGAGTTTTTCAGATTCTTTTGGGAATTTTTTTAAAACTCCATAAATCCCATGTAGTTTTAAGCCTGAAATAATCAACCAAAAATATGCACTTACTTGAGTATACACTACTCAAACAAAAAAAGGAATCAGGACCAGATCAAGGATTTTTTGCAAAAGGGGTGCAGACGAAACGTCGGTCTGACGAGTGACAAAGGTGCAAGCTTTTAATTTTTTAAAATTGGATGGTTTCAAGTGCATTATTCGATCAGATTATTTTTGATTCGTACCGCTTAAAGGGATTGTAAGGAGGTTTTCTAGCCTTTTTGTGTGTATCGGGGACACTTCCAACTTCTATTTGAGACATTCAAACTTTCCAACCGATGCCCTTGCTTCCTGTTATTCCAGAAAAACAAAACAGGATATGATGTACATGTTATTATCTAATAACGTCATATTGCTAAAACAACATGTTTTCATAATGCATTGTACCTGATTACCTAGTCTCAAATGACCATTTTCTTGACATCATATCCTGTTTTGTTTTTCTGGAATAACAGGAAGCAAGGGCATCGGTTGGAAAGTTTGAATGTCTGAAATAGAAGTTGGAAGTGTCCCCGATAGACACAAAAAGGCTAGAAAACCTCCTTACAATCCCTTTAAGTTGGAATCAGACAGATTAAACCATCATACTCTACTAAATGCGGTGGATAATAATTTATGAAGTCAATTACCTTCAATAAATTGAAGTATTTGTGGTAAGACACGATAAAAGCCAAAATGACATTTTAAAGCTTCAGTTGCTTCTAATTTTGTAGATTCCTTCAACATCTTCTTAAATCCAGAGGTCTCTAAAATGTCTCCATATAACAAACTAACATCTAGTAAATCACTATCTGACTCATTAATCTGAAAATATATAATTGTATCGTATGGTTATTATAGTGACACTGATTTTGTAAATCGAGAAATAAGTCATTAAGACAAGTCTACTATAACAACTACTGAGTTACATCTGGTTCGGGTCTAGCTTCAAATAATATTCTTTATAAATGTAGCATAATTATTGTAATGGAGAACAGAAAAAATCAAGCTGCCTAGCATTAAATTCATTTACCTGGTTTATTGCTTGAAGTACATTTTCTGGTAAGTCTTGTTCTGGAATATCTTGTACATTGGGTGTATTATTTGACAGGATGTATCTTACAAGATGCGGTGATAGACAATTTATACCTTGGTGTCCTTGAAGTATCGAATAAGCAGCAGCCTTTCCTATAAGTTTGAAATATTCTGCACTAAGAAGATTACAATCTGTTGAAAAGGTTCCATTTTCAAAAACGGGTGTTTGTTTGAAGAGTATGGTAAAAAATTCTCTTGAGAGACCACCAACATCCACGCCTTCTTCCCCAATAAATATTACATTGAACACCTTTTCAAATTCAGCATCGACTAAATTTTCCATTGCTGTTAGTAGAAATTTATTTCGCAACACAGTGATGTTATATTTCTTCGCATCTTTAAAAGTGGTGGTTTTCATACAGGATAATTCCTCTGCTAAAGAACTGTATTGGATTCTATCAAATGAAAAAAGATAATCTATCTTAATGAAATGAACTAAAACTAAGAAGCCATTGCAGCAGAAACTTTCTTCGAATAGATTTATCTAAAAAAATTTAAAATCATTCATAGATCATTGATACAGACTTTTAACTTTAAATCTAAATCTACCTCTCTTTTATTTTATGTCCAATTTCTCCAAGTCATATAACACTATAATTTATTTTAAAAAGTCAGTATATATACCTTTCCTTTACTACCTCACTGGCATCGTTTTCCTTATTATCAGCTTTACCAATGTTTTCTATCTGTTCACCACAAGATGCAGCATGATTTTCTATAATATTTTCATCAAAGTATTCTGCACAAACTGGACATGCAGTTCTGTAAAAAGGTAAATATATACAAGTATTTACAGAAACTAATATCAGGTTGTTAGACATTCAAGCACTTCTATCACTGTTTGTAATAAGTATCAGTATCAGGCAAGATACACCATAATTATCCTGATGAATTGGAAAAGTGTATATTTTTTTTCACGTGTTATTTACATGTTACTAACTTCTTAGACATTATAGTTAATTAAGAGTTACATAAGATGGCATAAAAGAGTTAGTCTCATAACAAAAGATAATAAAATGCATGTTAGTAGCAACCAAACTAAAATTAAATCTTCCTGAATCGATTTAAAGTATTCAACCTAATAAACATCAGTTAATCGATTGAGACATAATTATGAGAATAAATAAACTTCAACTGAAAAAGGTAACAAAATGAACAGTCGATAGAAACGTAAGTACTTGTTATCAATAAAAGGTGATTTATCTGTTCTTATAAGGGCTGTATTCTAAAAGGAAAAATACAAAAATAGGATACCAATGAATCACACCTATTTAGAGCTTTCATTCAAATCCTTAATGTTATGAACTAACTGCTTTGAGCAAACTTCAACTACTAACAAAATGTTATTGAAAGTTTTTTCAATGCAAGCTGTTTAAAGAAATTCAAAATATTCAAGTGTTTTCACTATATAAATGTCTCAGTATACAAATGGAATGTAATGATGTTTAATAGCGTGTCGGCACAAACGTTGGTTATATTATGCTAAGAGATGGTGTAACAATTTACTATGATCAGTATTATAGAGTGCTCATCCATAAAAATTCTAGTTTTCCAAAATAAATACTCACACATTTCAGTTGACAAACCGCAGTTTCAACCAAGCTTTTCCTCATTACTTTGGATGGAACAATCTTCTCATCCTGAAAGAGAATAGATTTAACATGAAAATGTTAATGTAATGCTGAGTGTCTTAAATTTATCTGAAATAAATATTACTGGAATTCTGGAATCCAAGCCATTAAGTACATTTTTCTGTTTCTTTCATGGAAATTTTCAGTAGATCATGTGAATAAGGATTTTGAAAATCGATTTAAAAACATATTTTACTGTAATGAACATTACCTGACAATGTTTGAATAATACTGTTCAAATTAATACATCAGTATTTAACACATTGTAAGCTCTATTATCACCTACCTCATGTGCCTCTTCAATATGGTTTCTCATTTCCATGATACAAATCTGTTCCCCACATTCCATACATGCTTCTGTTGGATACAAACCATAATTTTCGATCTGAAATTAAAACCGTGTCTTATAGTATATTATGAAATCCATTCTGAACAATCAAAAGCTGTAAATTCACAGCTTTACTATATGCTCAGTCAAAATTGCATGAAATATTTCTAATAGGCCTAAATGCTCATTATATTTATTCAAAATACATTTTTACCTCAGTTTTCAAGTCTACTTGTAATGGTTTAATGTAGATTACAGATGATCCCAGGTACGATTGTACTAAGAAGTTAGTTGTATAACCTTGAGATGGAGGAATAATGACTTCTAGGTCCCTGCGGTTGGAAAGTCTTGATAGGTCAAATCCACCACCATTAGCTAATTGGGGAAAATTTGATAACATTTCTTGTTTGAAGTGACTTTGGTCATCATTTTTGTTTAATGAGATTCTTTTTTCTCCAAGACCAGCCTCCTGCAGCTCTCTTTTCTGAAGACTGTCAGGCTTAATGTTCTGAAAAAAATTAGTAATATACATAAGATGTTACTCAAGACCTGGGCCTTAACCAAACTAATAATTAACCCCAAGGTAAGCAAGAAAGGGTCTAACTCACTGAGCCACCTTAAGTCAAAACAGCAGATAAAACAGCATACATGTTCTCAAGACAACTCAACAGAATGTATTGAATTGCCTATTGAATACATTAAAATACTAATATATATAGTATACCAACTTATGAGTTATCAGGTAAAAAGATTAACCAACTACATTATCAGCACTATATGTAAGATATGAAAAGTCTTATTAAAGGTATATACCATCTTAGAATGAACAAAAAAATATAAGTCTTCAAAATTGGTCAATAAGAGTATATTCATCAACAGTGTCCAAAGTATACAAACAGAATCAAATAAGCCCATAAAACAATGTAATTTTCCATACAATTACAGATTTTATTGATAAATAAATAAATTACTGATAAAAATTCAGGCATTTATCAATAATAATCTGTAATTGTATGGAAAATTACATTGTTTTATGGGTTTATTTGATTCTGTTTGTATACTTTGGACACTGTTGATGAATATATACTCTTAAGGTGGGTTTATACAGAGCGCGAACGCGAACACGAACGCGAACGCGGGTTTTCGTCATGGAATGGTTTCATCATTTTATAGAGGGACCGTTCAAATAGAATGCGAACGCGTACGCGAACAAATATTTGTTCGCGCGGTCGACCGCCGAGATTGCCCCCAGAGCGAATTTTTCAGAAAGTCGCGGCGGATTTCTTGCTATCAACCAATCAGCTTGTACCACCTCCCTTGCATCATTTCCTAAAATAGAAACTTGAGCACATGGCTTTTCCAATTTGCTTGTAGGGTACAAACGGAAGTTTTGATTTTAGAAGTTGAAAAGAATCCAGTTTTGCTTGACAAAGCTGAAAAATCTTTCAAAGACACAGTAAAAAAAAAAAATTAACACATGCATACATAATAAATGTTTGATATGCAGTTCAACAAAAAAGGCGATCAGGATTGAAAGCCGTCGGCGTTTTCCGCGTTCGTGTTCGCGCTCTATTTGAATGACTAAACTGATGAAAAGTCGCGTTCGCGTTCGCGCTCTGTATAAACCCACCTTTATTGACCAATTTTGAGAACTTATTTTTTTGTTCATTCTAAGATGGTAGTTGGTAGTTGGTTTATCCACAGGAATCTGAAGTTCTGTCAATAAAAAAAAAATAATAATAATTCCTATAATTAATATATATAGGCCTATAGGTATTATTTTTTTATTTTTTTTTTTTTTTATTGATAGAACTTCAGATTCCTGTGGTTTATCAGTTTACTTGATCGGATAACATTACTAGGCCTATTACAGATATCATCTTAGTGGTTTGACGTTCTTCAGTTCTACTTTCATTTCCAGTTTGGAATTAATAACAAATATTTACCTGCGACACATTGGCTAAACAAAAAAACCTATGAGTCCAGTTGGGTTTTCTTCCAATAGTAGTAGCAGGGGAAAACCTTTTATTTTTGTTGGTGTTGGAAGCAGTACCAGTACTGCTATACGGGGAAAATAGTCTTCTTACTTCAGCAACCACCGACACGGGTCTGTTAGAAGGGCTCATAACGTTAGAAATAGAAGTACATGTAGGCCGACTTGTACTTGGGATTGATGTGACAGAAGACGTGTTGTTATTCTCGAGGGAATCGGCAGCCTTCCTCAAAACATCGACAGCCTTTTTAAGTTCGTCCATTTTGCAATTCTACTTCACACTATTGCTTCGTCACTCCGGAAACCATGTGAGATAAGGGTTCTGATGGGAAAATTTATTAATATTCACATTCCGTAAATTTCCGTATCATGCTAATGAGGTAAGTCACGTGACGTTATAGTTTTCGTGCGTTTCCGTGGTATGCTAATGAAGTAAGTCACGTGATATTTTATAGTATCCGTGAGATTCCGTAAGTGTCCGTGGTATGCTAATGAAGTAACGAACATTACCTTATATGGTAAACCTTCAAGAATACAGACGTCAAGAATACAGATGTCGAGAATGCAAAGTCAAGAATTCAATGTTGGAAATGTTATCGATGCAAATTCAAGAAGTTCAGATTGACATCACAGGAGCGAATTTTAGTCTTTTCAAAGTTATGAATGGTAATCATGAAAACTGAAACTAGTAATTCTTTACTTTGCATACCATATTGCGACATTTTTGATTTTGTAAAGGATGAATTTTGTAAAACGTGTAAAGTGGAAGTTTGAATTTTTGACTTTGTATTCTTGACTTTTCAAACAGTTTTGGCAACGATCCCCCTCCATATTCTAAAACTAAAACTAACGCGTTTTATGACGTCACTGACAATGATTTACCGGAAGCTACTACTGATATCTATGCAGATCACTTCATAACACGACGTTAGTTTTAGTGGAATTGCAAGAATCACAGACGTCCTAATGGAAATTGGAATGGCGCAAATTGATGCTATGGTGTCCTCTATACACATACAAAGTTTAGAAAACCTCTTTACATTCCCTTTAATGAATACATGTACTACCTCTTATTCTATAACAGTAAATAATCATTTGCAAAAATGAAAGTGATTATTGAAAGTCGCTTTAAATCATTCATCGTTTTTCAATATTAACGTTGCTTTGCACATTTAAACTTCTAAAAGAAATGGAATTTATATGAAAGATTTATACAAATGTCTGTGTTACTAAAATCGAATAGTGGCAGTGAGTTGTTCATGGTTTTCGTAGTTGAAATCTCCTTTCGTCGAATATTTTGCTGAATAGATTTCAAAACCAGAACGGGAATACCAACACCGAGCTATCATTGGTTTATATTCTCATTAACCAATCAACTATTAGTATTCAATTCAATTTCAATTCGTTTATTCCTTGAGTCCATGACTCATCAGACATACATATTTTACAAAATATTGGCAATATAGTATATACATAAAACAATATTTACATGGTAAATATACATAATATAAATATACAATAATAACAAAATATTTTTACTGTTAAAATAGTGCTCAATACATTAAATGTAGAGCGATATAGAAATAGAATAAATATATACATAATATACATATACTATAAATGTTCGGAGAGCAGATTTCTAATGTACAATATGTAATAAATTATTTCTTCTTGTATTACATTGATATAAAAATAAGGCCAAATAATTTAATTCTTTAATATTTTGGACACTTAGTAACTGGATCAGCTTGAAAACGCTCGGATTGTTAATACAATATTTTTTTATGTATTTAATACGGATATCTGAAAATACTGGACAAATTAAAATATAATGGAATTCATCTTCGATCTCGTTAGATTTACATAACATACAAACTCTCTCATTACGGGGTAACTTTTTAAAACGACCAGATTCAATATGTAAATTATGTGCAGAAAGTCTTATTTTTGATAAATATGATATGTAGTTACAATTAATAGGTTTACTTAAATAATACTGAAGACTAAAATTAAATACTAGATGCTGATATAAAATGCATTTTGGAGATAAACATATAGATTCGTAACATTGCTGGTTAAAAACGTCAAAAATTCTATTTTTATATACAATATAGTCCATTTTATTCAAGTTAGGAAAATTATCCCACATGTAGCCCAAACCTACAGAAAATAATTCATTTTTTATGTTTGCGATCCATGGATCTGTAGAATTAATAATATCTTGTAAACAACACCTTAAAACAATATTATCAGTAGAACATAATTTAATAAAATATTTAAAAATTCTTAGTTTTCGGGTTATCAATAATGGCCGTCTTCCAAGCTCGTAGTATATCATTGAACTATTAGTATTTTGTCGAACCCTAAGAATACGTTTACAGAAATAAAGATGAATTTTCTCGATGTCTTGCCCCTTGTGGTACCCCCATATTTCAGACCCGTAGCATAGAATACTATTTACATAGGTATCGAATACAGATAATTTTGTTTCAATATTAAAATGGTTTTCGTTACATATTCTAAGAATTGAAAATGATGCTTTCCTGCCCTGTTCCGATAAGTGTTTTTGCGTTTTTGCGAATTTACCGTTATAATGTAATAAAAGTCCTAAATAATTAAATTCATTTACAATTTCAAGGTTATGACCGGAATAGTTCCAAACTTGATTAATTGGGAGTTAAGCGGCGGTTCTAAAAACTAAAACTTTAGTTTTAGCTGTGTTAACAGTTAAATTCCATTGATCAGTATACGTTTTCAAAGAGTCTAATAGTGTTTGAAGGCCAGAGGCGGTTTCAGAAAACAAGACTTTATCATCGGCGTATATCAGGGAAAATAAGTTTAACCAGAATAACGGGACTGATGGACAATTTGAATCTTTAAAATGATTTTCGATATCGTTTATATAAAATGAAAAGAGAAGCGGTGACAAAATTTCACCCTGGAGAAGACCAGTTGGACATTCAAACATGTCTGATACATCATTGTTCAATTTTACACAACACTTAATCTTGTTATAAAGCGAACGAATAACAGTTAAAACTTTCCCAGTAATACCATGATTAATTAATTTATACCACAAATTATATCTATTTACAAGATCGAATGCTTTGGTGTAATCAACAAAGCAACAATACAGTTTCTTCTTGTTTCGCAGGTATCTATTAATAAGGGATTGTAAAACAAATATGGCATCAACAGTAGACAAATTTTTACAGAATCCGAATTGAATTGGGGTGATACATTCGTTTAGATTGTCAAATTCTAATAGTCTGTTATTGATAACAGATGTAAAAAGTTTACCAAGGCAGCTAACAATACTTATGCCTCTATAATTATTTGGATCGTCTTTATTACCTCTTTTGAAAACTGGGGTGATTCTACCAATGCACCAGTTACTCGGGAAAAACCCAGAATTTAAAATATTATTGAAAAGTTCTGTTAAGCATGGAACGAGGACACTTTTGAAGTGTATGAAATATTCATTGAGCATGTGATCCACACTGCCAGCTTTGTTATGTTTGAGATTTTTGATTGCAATATTAATTTCATTATCCGTTATTGGCCTATCTAGAGATTCATTTGTATTAGTAGCAGAATTATCATGATCCGCAATGAAGTTTCTAATAGTAGTGTTATCATCATTTACTGAATAGGATGCTATATCCTTAAAATGTCTATAGAATAAATCTAACCCTACATTATGTCCATTCGTTAAGTTATTTTTTTTGAAAAGTTTATAGGAATATTTAAGTTTTAGTTCGAGTTTTTTATAGGAAGATTTCTTAATAAGATTTGAACGACATATAGAAGCGAGGAGCACATATAACAAAACACAAGACAATATTATGGAATATAACACACTTCTTTAATACGGATAGGCACATAACGTTTCAACACAATATACACGTGTCGTCATCAGATGTAATGATGACTGATCAAGTTGAGCAACTTTACACAGATTCATTAACTCACTCAGATTATTGTTAAGACGATTCAATGTATTATCAATGTTACATTCAACTACTGAGTTAAAATTCAATTTGAGTAACACTGATTGGTGATAATTGGTCTAATCAGTCGGCACATTCTCAACCTTAGAGTCACGGATTGTTCGGAATTACTCGTATCTAACTTGACAAAAATCAACAATTTTGGCAAAGAAAAATAAGATATAGAAATTGAAATTCTGATATCTGTTTTCTAGTAGAATATTGGGTCAACCCTAAAAATCCTGAGAGTCAAAGATCCTTAGTTTGCAATTTTTCAGCTAAAACTCTGTACAAAGCCCCCTAGCTGTGTGAAAGTCACCGTTTGTACAATTCATACCAAAACGTTTCAATTGTCCCGATCATCATGGATAAAGCTTGTGTTTTAAATAGTTGTAGTCATAATCATCAAGACTGACATCGCGTAATTGACGAAGTTAAAACTCTCTCTCTCTCTCTCTCTTCTTAGGCAAGGGATAATGACGTGTTTTAACGAGTTTAAAAACAGAAAGGCAGGCCTTAGAATACCCGAAGGCGATCAGATACCCGTCATTCAGAACACTTTAAGTGGAACAATGACACTTTTGCTGAATTGGGCCTATTTTTTTGGCTAAACCATTAGCTAGAAGGAGGAATTTGCTCTTTACAGGAAATGCTGGAAATGTTTTATTTTACACGGCACAAAAACACAAGAAGGTTCTATCTCATAAATTCTAAAGCCTTCGAACGTTATTGTATTTTGGGACAAAAATGGTCCATTGGTTAAGGGGAAGAAGGCAAGAAACATAATGCTCGATTTTAAAACATAAACTTTATTTTAAACATATTATGCCCTAAAAGTCATAAAAAATAAAACACTACTTTCGATTTTTTAAATATGGGCCAATCTTGGGATGAGCCTCAACGTTTTTACGCATCTGAGTTAACTTTGGATAAGGTTTTAAAACATCAGGAGTTTCTAATATAATATACTCTAAAATATCATTGACTCCTATCTCTGCTAACGTTATCTGAAAATAAACATAAATATTATTACACATTACAAGTATATCAGTGGTTCCCAACCAAGGGGCCATGACGCATGAGGATCATTTTTTCTCTAGTCCAACTTTTATTTAACTATATTTTACTGTGTAAGGTCTGTAGTTGCTTGTGGTAAAATGCATCTCACCTCTTGATAATGACACAAGACAACAACCCTTGCGCTATATTCCCTACATTGCCCTAGTTTGGAATAAAACAGAAGGCATGGTTCTGGGAGCTTCGTGAATTTGGGCCACAGCTTCAAAAAGGTTGGGTACCACTGACGCATATGAATAATATCACTAATAGCCCTTCACTCACTATAGTGTTTCATGCATCGTAAAAGGGTTTGTAACGGTTTTTTTTTAATATGTGCTTGTGTGAACAATTATAGCATCAAGTGTGATAACGTCACAGATCGTAAAAATCTTCTGTGATATAAATACGAGGGTGTTCTGAAAAGTTCATAGCCTGACTCGGAAGGAATTATGCCAAAGTGATGAAACTTGGCATGCATTAAATTCAACATTTTCTAATACACTAATATATAACTCCAAATGAGTTTTTCTGTACATTTTAAGCCTCTGTTCTTGCTTCTCTTCTTACCCAGCCAGAACAAATCAATATATAGGTGTCAATTGATGATATGGTACGTTTTTATTCAATGGGACACCCGATATTGTAAATCCGAAATCGTCGACCCTACTGTATAAAACAGATACTTAACTCACCGAACTACCAACGTAATATCCATTATATTGTAGCAATTTTTCAAAATATCCCCAAAACTTTGGAGACTCTTCTTTTGCCAATTTTTCTTTCAATTCTTTCTGAAATGATACGAGATAGAGGTATACGGTAAGGTACATGTATATGGTACTGTATTAGATAACATAATGCAGTGGATTTGTTGGATATATCCAGATGGAATGATTGGGTATTTTAAACCGTCTAGAGTTATCTCCCATATTTTATATTATTGGTGTCCATTTGGCCGTGTGGAAAATACACACCAGTTTGATGTCTTTTTATGTGTCGCAAATGTGCAGGCCACCATACGCTAGTTTTGAATCGTCTTTACTGTCATAGTAGTAGTTCGCCATTTTTACTAGTCATTTAGCTCATTTTATTAGCTCTGACGAGCAAAGTGTACATCGTATAACGTATACAGTGTTAGTGGCGATCTGGTAACGCACCATCGGTGACGTGCGGTAGCCCTATGAAACAAGCATTTTGCCCTTTTCTGACATTAGTGGAAAAGTCGAAATTGTTAAAAAAGAAATCCAATATAAGCCTTCAATAATGCAAGTTGCTAGATCTAAAACTATAATATTATTAGTAAAGTGCAAACCTTTTTCTGTTCGTCACTTTCATAAAATACTTTGATCATGACAGTAGCAAAATCATTCTGAACACCAATAACTACGTCAATCTTTAAGGCTTCTAGATCATCTTTACCATAAAGAAACCAAGTACTGACGATCCGAACCGCAAAACGAAACTCGAAATCCAAAAGGACATTTTGACGAAACATAGGTAACAGCTTAAGAACTTTTCACATGAGGAATTATATCAATCATACATGAGTAAGTATATCATAATGAAAAGTGGTATCAGGTGTCTAGAAGAGTAAGCATACCCTGCCTGGCGCCACACCCGTCCTAGCTGTTAAACATCCACAAAACTACAAAACAAAAACGTGAAAAAGCGTCGGATGAAACAAACATGACTCGACGACAAATTTACACAAACTAAAACCCTAAAATTAAAGAATATACGAGAACATGACTTTGTGTGGTCTGAGTCAACTTGGCCATGATGGTACGTCATATCCGGTTACGTTAACAGATATAAATTTTTCAAAATTAACAGAAAAAAAAGAACAATAATTTCATATGGCTATAGTGGACAATGCGTCATATCCGATCAAAAAAAGTTTTAATTCTTCAAAAAAGGTGACCCCAATCCATATAAAATCCTGTATCAAGTTCAAGCCCATAAAGGTATACAATGTTAGCCTATAATGGGAGAGACATTCTAAGAAATCTATAGCCTGGTGACTACATACATGTAGTGCCTTCAACGTTTCGGTAGACTACAATTTCGTAGTAAAACTGCACTTAAATCACAGTGCATCCTATCGAGAAAATACTACCAGGCCAATGTTATCTCTGAATGTAAATAGTTGTCGTGAGCCAAACTTACCAAACTGACGAGCTAAATAAGAATTGATAGCATTTGACTGACCATAAAGTTTTCCATCTACTTCTAAACATGGCAGTTGTCCGAATGGTGTCTCTTTAAATACAAAGTGAAATATGATAAAACTCTGTTCTACTATAAATCAAAGATATACTATCTCTTACAATAATCAAAAATGCAAAATTCTCAAACTTGGTGAATAAGAGTTTATATTCATTAGACAACTTGTCTGGTGTCATAACTATACTGTATAATCTGATAAATCCAGAAAACTTTCTAATATATAATATATTATAATTACTACAAGACATACAAAATACTAAGCGTTTTATTAATAAAAACTAAGTTAACGTGAACGGCTGTTACAGCGTCTCGTTCTCAGACCCTAATGTAGTGGTTAAAAAACCGGATTTAAAAAAAAAAACGAACGAAACGAAATTAGGGTCTGATTTTAATTAGACTGACAAATATTCTATAGAATTCTCAATGTAGGCCTATAGACCTTGACTGGCTATAGTTGATATAGTGTCATGAATAGTCGTTAAATAATACTTCATTTGACAGTGTACGAGGTCACGGGGAAATTATGTCCCCAAGCAGGGGCGGATCCAGGTTTTTGAAAAGGGAGGGCGTAGATGCTAAGCTTAGCCGAGCGCAGCGAGTTGAAAATTTTTTGACCTTTTCTTTGGCTTAAAAACATAGAATAAGTATAAATTGTACTAATTTAACGATTTCTGACGTGGACCATGTATGTTTTATAGCAAACGTTAATTGTGAATTGAATTGAATTGAAGTGAATTGAAACATACACTTAAAAATAGTTTTGAGGGTCTTAGATTGCTTTTGGGTTGATGAAAATAATATCCGTTATGAATAAATGGGGTTAATCAAGGGGCGTACATATGGAGTGGTTTTGGGGGGTGGGGGGAGATTTTCTGTCGGAAAAAATCAAACTATAGGGAGAAAATATTTTTGTAAGAAGGTCAGGCCCGTAGTCAAAAATCCTGTACCTTCAAATTAGCTTCGAATTGTCGTCTAATTTCCAAATTTCCCTGTGTTCGTCCCACAGGCCTCGCACAAATAAACCTTAAATTCTTCAGGAAATGTCTGGAAATCGCGTTTCACCCTACCTTTTCTAGAAACGGTCCTTTCACACCTCCAAAAATCCATTTTCCAGGCGTCCTCGGCAGCAATAGCAGTGACTCCACAGAGGTTATCTCTATAATTCAATTTACAAAGTTTTCCAGGAGATGTTAGCTCTGCTGAGGGCCTCGACGTTGGGGAAAAATGGTAGTCGTGGAAGTTTTTTTTAAGCAACGAAATATGACCGATTATTTACGCTAGTGTTTATGATATTCTTGACCGTCATATTGCTTGTACGATCGATTATTTTAAAAACCAAGCGAGCGTAATGTTGTAACATGTGACCACAATGACAAGCGACTGGCTGTTCGCCATTTTATGCCAATAACAAGATTGAACAAAAATTTCCACCTAGTAGCGTACGCTCTCAAAAATTGGATACGTGCCACTTTTGAATCGGTCAAAAATCCTAATCTAGTCTAGAAAAATTAATGCAGATCAGAAAACTGAACATTAAAGGGAAATAGTCGTGAATGACTACTAATATTCAAAAAACATCATTCCTGATACAAGCTTTTAAGGGGTCATTGATTGATAAAACCTTTGTTTTTATATTAAATTGAAAATTGTCGATGGCTCGTTCGAGATCAGTCAAGTGACAATTTTGATTCTGATCTGGACCGATACAAGTCAAAACCATTCGAATCATAAATGCTACTTTAAATAAATATATTTCCAATCCTGTCAGGGCTATTCTTACGTAATCATGGCAATATCAACAGAGTTTTTAACAATAAACTGTAAATAATATTTTACTGCTAAGCTTTACTGATTAACTAAGAATTTACTTTGAATTAGACTGGGTCTTGGTCTACCAAAGGTTTAAAAATATTTCCAAATGACTGAGACTTTTTTACTACTACAGACAACATTAATATTGAAATTATTCCCCTTTGACCACATGCAAATTCACTGAGACTTGCTGCACGTGCTTGTTGAATAAAATGGATGCTGAAGGCGAAATGAAGTTTGTGAAAGAATTATATGTATTGGAGTATCTAAAAATAATTTTACTAAAAGTAAGCCTATTAAAACTACTTTGAACTCAATTGAGACTTTGAACTGAAAGTATTTTTCGTCAATACTGGTTTTCGGTCAATGTTATGATTTTGTTTTGATTTATCACCATATAAATAGTCCGAAACATTCTATATTTTTCATGTTTTTTTTCATTTTTGCATTTGCTCATACAAGATTCTGTGTCTTGGTCTTGTCATTCATTCATTTGTTTATTTTCCTTCATTTATTTGCTCATTCAGAATTTCGAATCTGAAGCATTTTTGTCGTTGATGTTACTCTCTGCTCTGACCACACTCATTTTTTCTCTATGTCACAAAATATTCAAAATGTGATTATAAACTACATGCTAATTGTCTAAGAATGTCCTTTGGTCCATAAAAATATATTTTTTTATTTGAAATAAATACACTTCTTATTTCGCGAATATTGACCCACAATTCATACAGAACATTCTTCTCTGTAAAAATAAAATCACATTTCCAAATACACTTAATCACTTTTTTAACAGTCGACATTCTACAACCCGAAAATAATCCAGTACTTTTAAAATTATTTTGAGGTTGATATTTTAATTGATAAACAAATAATAGACAAAATACGATTCATAACTCAATGTGTCAAAAATGAGACAGGCACGCCTTCTTCCGTCACCCCAGTTTCAAATTTTATCAGTGCTTATATGGTTGGTGATTTTGTCGCTTTGAAAAATCTGTGGCCTCTACTCCGCCCCTCCATATCATAATTCCTATAGAAGTCCAAAACTTGACGAATTTTCCCCAGCCTTTGATAGCTATTTGGACAGATATGGCTGGGAGAGAGCCAGAAAAACTAGGCCTCAAAACATACAATTTTTTGCACCTCCGCGGGTGTGGGGTTTTTATTCCCCCCTTCATTCGTCTGTCTGTCCATCCATTGATTGATTCATTTATTCATCCTCGTATAAATTCATTCTTGTATTAATTCAATTGTTTTCTTGTATTGATTTATTCACCCTTGAATCTATTTATACATTCATTCATTCATTAAATTAAAGTACGTCATGTATATAGTTGAAGATGTCATTAACTATGTTATACATTGTAACAGTCCTAGTTGTAAAGGACTTGGTTAAATTTAAAGATACAATACTGACTGCTTTTGTGGGTAAACATAATGAAGTATTTTGTAGACTTTGAACGGCGACTAAAAGACGTAATTGCTTGTAAATGATTTGACGTTCAGAGATTAATTATTGTCCCAAATTAATACAGTCTTTGGGCCATTTGGTGTGAAATAAAAGAAAAGTTTCATCAAATTGATATTTAATACACGTAAGAAGAATGATGTATACAGGTTCTAACGCAGTGTCCAAATTCAAAGTCAAAATACACTCGACTTTTCTACAGTCAAACACTAAATCAACATTAACACTATATAGCGAGTACTGTGTATCGAGCACTGGTTAGAACAAACAGTTCCTGCATCACCTCCAATCAACAGAAAATACTCTCAAACGAGCAGTACCATTTTAAGGAATAAAAAGTGCCTTAATGACCGGAAGTTGGTTAAAGCATGCAGGAAAACATAGCCTTTTCTCTCCAGACTCAAATAATATGTAAAACAATACAGTTATAATGTCCATATTATCCAGACTCTTAAAGCAACAAACTACAATTAAACAGTAGATTTAAGGCCAAACCATATTAAAATACCTTAGGCCAATACAAGTTAAATTAGGCAATACTGTTAGCTTTATAAATATTGACAAGTATGAACTACATTTAAATGCAAATATCAAATGGTGGCCACAATTATGTTCTGAACAGTTCCGAAATGGTATATTTACTTAAAGGGGAATGTGCAGCAATTTCGAGGGTCGATTTTAGTCTTTAATATTTGTGAATAGCCTCCAGAGGTACTAGAACTGCACAAAAATCGCACAATTCCTTGGATTATATCCCTTCCTAAACATTTTTCTTTCATTTTCTGTATTTGTCTTTTCTATATAACGCATAGTCTTGCTAAACGGCTAGTCGTATTTTTGACTTTCAAACGCTCATAATTATGGTTACACAGGGATTTTCGACGCAGAGTTGTGAACATTATTATGGATTAGAATAGCTAAAAAATTCCAGTTTCCGTGTTTCATTTATAAAAATCATAATGCCATTACATATTTGAATAGAATGTAGATGTAAACATATTTGTCTCACATGTATATTTATTTAACTCATAATGAGTCAGGCGCGGATCCACGGGGGGGGGGGGGGGGGGGAGGGTTTGGGGCATTCCCCCCCCCCCCAAACGGTAAGATTTCACATCGTGAAATGCATCACATTACATGTCAAGTGGAAATTTTGGCGAATAAAACAATCAAAGAGCCTTGCGTAAGTAATTTTGCAAATCTGAAATGTCTAATTTAGTTACATAAGGATCTGAAAAAACAAGCCAATCGGAAGAAAAACTTTAGCTATGTCGAGCTTGAAAGAGTCGAGCTCGTTTTTGAGAGGTGGTTTCAACGTCTTTGCATTGAACTCATCACCTAGTCTAACCCTTCCTGTTGTTTGTTTTCTTTACGTATTTAGGGTTAATTTTAGCTATTTTTTATCTGTGTATATATTTAAGCATGTAATTTGTGTTGTCAAGGTAGTCAGAATAATCAGGAGACCAACTACGTCTCTCTCTCTGGCTCCGTGTTCCCTGCACGTTAAAGAGCTACGTTCGGCATTTGTTTCGGACAATCATCCGACGGTCGCAAAGATGTGAAATCTTTAGCTTAGCTAATTAGAAATAGTCTACAGAGCTTACCGTTGAAATTTGAGCCTTCAAATCCATGTGTATCCTTAATTATCCGTGTTTGAAAGTCCCAATGCCCTACGCTACACATTGAGCGTCCCGCCATCTTGATAACAAATAAGTTATTCCCGTGGTGCAACAGCGCGGGTCAGGTCATCCAGACTACTGCACAGGCCCACACAAGCATACCGTATTTTGAATTGTAGACTTGGTCAACAAGACACACAATTTTCACACAGGCTGGAGACCAGCCGCGTACAGCAATGAAAAAAAATAAATAAAAGTGAATTTTTTAGTTTGAGATATATTTGAAGGTATTTTGCGATTTTCTTATAGCTTGAGTACTTCTGAAGACTATTTACATATAACAAAGGCCCAAATCAACCAATAAAAATGAAGACCGGTCCCCTTTAAATAAGACGACGCGAAGTAGCAAACAACGTTGGATCTTATAGCTTGATAATAAGGAACAATTCATCTCATTCATCAGAATCGCGTGAAAACGTTTTGAAAAGTCATCAAATTTAAGTAATTCATCAACAGATCTAAGATGCATACAGAAAATAGTGTTATTCAAGTCATGATAACCAGAAGAAACAATTAATTTGGAAATAACAGGAAAATTATGATAAGCCTAAAACAATAGATTGATGCAAAATTAAGCGCGACTTTAAAATAAGTTTTAAAATTTTTACACTTTTACGTTTATATCTCTGAAGATTTATTGAATTTTTTTGTCTTTATTATGAAGTTTCTTAACTTTCTAGCGCTCCCAGAGTGGGTTGAGCTACATTATAAATGTTTCTGAGCCAATTAGTGCAATCGAAGATCTATTAAGTACATGAGAAAGGGCGCTGCCCACGTTCTCCGAGAGTTTGAGGGGCGTGATCATTAAAAAGAAAATTCTATCCGAATGGCCCTCCCCAAACTCTAATGCTGGATCCGCCCCTGTAATGAGTTAACTAAAATGAGAATTACCCCGACCGAATGGCTGATATGAAAGGTCAAAAAGTATTTATTGTTTATCCTTACAATACCTACATATATCCACACAGTTTAATAAATCAATAAAACTACAGAATTATAAGAACGAAACTGGAATTGTCAGTGGAATGTCATACACTGGACGTTTACAAAAATCTAAAAATAATATTTATGTAGAAAAATAACAATTGTAATCGTGCAAGACTCTGCTCAAAAAATCTAAGAATGCGACATTTCTTTATTCTATTGTTCAGTATAATATACTAAATATAATATATTATATGATTGGTTTATATTCTTAATTGTATACCATAATATTATTATAAACAAATTATCAGATTAATATTCATTAAAAACACATATTATAAAATATCTTGCTACATTATTTTGATACTATAAAATAAGTACACCCTATCTTTAAGCATGTTATTAAATGTCATGTATTATTACGTCAAAACAACCACATAGCAACTCAACAATATTTTACATGGTATGAGTGTCAATCACATTTGATGGTCAATATTAAACAGTATTAGTTATCCATTTTACAGGGCGCTTAACAAGTCAATGTAAAATTTGATCAGCTGTTGGGGCCGCCTGACCTATTTCAATAGAAAGTCTATGGAAAATTATCCATGTTCCGACCTATTTTGGACTTAAAAAAAAAAAAAAAAAAAAAAATTGTGCCGAGAAGATGCGCAACGACATGCCCATTCGTTTGATATGCGAAACATCTATTTTAGATACAACCTTTGACGCTTTCCTGAGCTAACCCTAGTTGCCATTTTAAAACAAATGCGTTTACCCCTTGTTGCAGTCAGGTTTTGAGCTAACCCTAGACCTGTTTCAACATGGCCGCGGTGGCCCAGTGGTTCCGTGCTTGCACGCCGCCTTTGGGGTCCCGGGTTCGAAACCCGGTTGACGAAAAAAAAAATTTTCTATTTTTACAAAGTCGAACACTGTCTAATCTATTATTTTCACCAAACAAATATTATTTTTGAACAAAGGGTCGGCCTGTGCAATGCTAACCCTAATTTACTTTGCTCAGATTTTTATCGCTTCGCGGAGCCATTACAGAACGGAAGTATGGTTGATGGACCCTGTAGGCCGCCCATGAAATTTGTTCAACCCAAATTTGTGCCGAGAAGATGCGCAACGACATGCCCATTCGTTTGATATGCGAAACATCTATTTTAGATACAACCTTTGACGCTTTCCTGAGCTAACCCTAGTTGCCATTTTAAAACAAATGCGTTTACCCCTTGTTGCAGTCAGGTTTTGAGCTAACCCTAGACCTGTTTCAACATGGCCGCGGTGGCCCAGTGGTTCCGTGCTTGCACGCCGCCTTTGGGGTCCCGGGTTCGAAACCCGGTTGACGAAAAAAAATTTTTTCTATTTTTACAAAGTCGAACACTGTCTAATCTATTATTTTCACCAAACAAATATTATTTTTGAACAAAGGGTCGGCCTGTGCAATGCTAACCCTAATTTACTTTGCTCAGATTTTTATCGCTTCGCGGAGCCATTACAGAACGGAAGTATGGTTGATGGACCCTGTAGGCCGCCCATGAAATTTGTTCAACCCAAATTTGTGCCGAGAAGATGCGCAACGACATGCCCATTCGTTTGATATGCGAAACATCTATTTTAGATACAACCTTTGACGCTTTCCTGAGCTAACCCTAGTTGCCATTTTAAAACAAATGCGTTTACCCCTTGTTGCAGTCAGGTTTTGAGCTAACCCTAGACCTGTTTCAACATGGCCGCGGTGGCCCAGTGGTTCCGTGCTTGCACGCCGCCTTTGGGGTCCCGGGTTCGAAACCCGGTTGACGAAAAAAAAAATTTTCTATTTTTACAAAGTCGAACACTGTCTAATCTATTATTTTCACCAAACAAATATTATTTTTGAACAAAGGGTCGGCCTGTGCAATGCTAACCCTAATTTACTTTGCTCAGATTTTTATCGCTTCGCGGAGCCATTACAGAACGGAAGTATGGTTGATGGACCCTGTAGGCCGCCCATGAAATTTGTTCAACCCAAATTTGTGCCGAGAAGATGCGCAACGACATGCCCATTCGTTTGATATGCGAAACATCTATTTTAGATACAACCTTTGACGCTTTCCTGAGCTAACCCTAGTTGCCATTTTAAAACAAATGCGTTTACCTCTTGTTGCAGTCAGGTTTTGAGCTAACCCTAGACCTGTTTCAACATGGCCGCGGTGGCCCAGTGGTTCCGTGCTTGCACGCCGCCTTTGGGGTCCCGGGTTCGAAACCCGGTTGACGAAAAAAAAAATTTTCTATTTTTACAAAGTCGAACACTGTCTAATCTATTATTTTCACCAAACAAATATTATTTTTGAACAAAGGGTCGGCCTGTGCAATGCTAACCCTAATTTACTTTGCTCAGATTTTTATCGCTTCGCGGAGCCATTACAGAACGGAAGTATGGTTGATGGACCCTGTAGGCCGCCCATGAAATTTGTTCAACCCAAATTTGTGCCGAGAAGATGCGCAACGACATGCCCATTCGTTTGATATGCGAAACATCTATTTTAGATACAACCTTTGACGCTTTCCTGAGCTAACCCTAGTTGCCATTTTAAAACAAATGCGTTTACCCCTTGTTGCAGTCAGGTTTTGAGCTAACCCTAGACCTGTTTCAACATGGCCGCGGTGGCCCAGTGGTTCCGTGCTTGCACGCCGCCTTTGGGGTCCCGGGTTCGAAACCCGGTTGACGAAAAAAAAAATTTTCTATTTTTACAAAGTCGAACACTGTCTAATCTATTATTTTCACCAAACAAATATTATTTTTGAACAAAGGGTCGGCCTGTGCAATGCTAACCCTAATTTACTTTGCTCAGATTTTTATCGCTTCGCGGAGCCATTACAGAACGGAAGTATGGTTGATGGACCCTGTAGGCCGCCCATGAAATTTGTTCAACCCAAATTTGTGCCGAGAAGATGCGCAACGACATGCCCATTCGTTTGATATGCGAAACATCTATTTTAGATACAACCTTTGACGCTTTCCTGAGCTAACCCTAGTTGCCATTTTAAAACAAATGCGTTTACCCCTTGTTGCAGTCAGGTTTTGAGCTAACCCTAGACCTGTTTCAACATGGCCGCGGTGGCCCAGTGGTTCCGTGCTTGCACGCCGCCTTTGGGGTCCCGGGTTCGAAACCCGGTTGACGAAAAAAAAAATTTTCTATTTTTACAAAGTCGAACACTGTCTAATCTATTATTTTCACCAAACAAATATTATTTTTGAACAAAGGGTCGGCCTGTGCAATGCTAACCCTAATTTACTTTGCTCAGATTTTTATCGCTTCGCGGAGCCATTACAGAACGGAAGTATGGTTGATGGACCCTGTAGGCCGCCCATGAAATTTGTTCAACCCAAATTTGTGCCGAGAAGATGCGCAACGACATGCCCATTCGTTTGATATGCGAAACATCTATTTTAGATACAACCTTTGACGCTTTCCTGAGCTAACCCTAGTTGCCATTTTAAAACAAATGCGTTTACCCCTTGTTGCAGTCAGGTTTTGAGCTAACCCTAGACCTGTTTCAACATGGCCGCGGTGGCCCAGTGGTTCCGTGCTTGCACGCCGCCTTTGGGGTCCCGGGTTCGAAACCCGGTTGACGAAAAAAAAATTTTTCTATTTTTACAAAGTCGAACACTGTCTAATCTATTATTTTCACCAAACAAATATTATTTTTGAACAAAGGGTCGGCCTGTGCAATGCTAACCCTAATTTACTTTGCTCAGATTTTTATCGCTTCGCGGAGCCATTACAGAACGGAAGTATGGTTGATGGACCCTGTAGGCCGCCCATGAAATTTGTTCAACCCAAATTTGTGCCGAGAAGATGCGCAACGACATGCCCATTCGTTTGATATGCGAAACATCTATTTTAGATACAACCTTTGACGCTTTCCTGAGCTAACCCTAGTTGCCATTTTAAAACAAATGCGTTTACCCCTTGTTGCAGTCAGGTTTTGAGCTAACCCTAGACCTGTTTCAACATGGCCGCGGTGGCCCAGTGGTTCCGTGCTTGCACGCCGCCTTTGGGGTCCCGGGTTCGAAACCCGGTTGACGAAAAAAAAAATTTTCTATTTTTACAAAGTCGAACACTGTCTAATCTATTATTTTCACCAAACAAATATTATTTTTGAACAAAGGGTCGGCCTGTGCAATGCTAACCCTAATTTACTTTGCTCAGATTTTTATCGCTTCGCGGAGCCATTACAGAACGGAAGTATGGTTGATGGACCCTGTAGGCCGCCCATGAAATTTGTTCAACCCAAATTTGTGCCGAGAAGATGCGCAACGACATGCCCATTCGTTTGATATGCGAAACATCTATTTTAGATACAACCTTTGACGCTTTCCTGAGCTAACCCTAGTTGCCATTTTAAAACAAATGCGTTTACCCCTTGTTGCAGTCAGGTTTTGAGCTAACCCTAGACCTGTTTCAACATGGCCGCGGTGGCCCAGTGGTTCCGTGCTTGCACGCCGCCTTTGGGGTCCCGGGTTCGAAACCCGGTTGACGAAAAAAAAAATTTTCTATTTTTACAAAGTCGAACACTGTCTAATCTATTATTTTCACCAAACAAATATTATTTTTGAACAAAGGGTCGGCCTGTGCAATGCTAACCCTAATTTACTTTGCTCAGATTTTTATCGCTTCGCGGAGCCATTACAGAACGGAAGTATGGTTGATGGACCCTGTAGGCCGCCCATGAAATTTGTTCAACCCAAATTTGTGCCGAGAAGATGCGCAACGACATGCCCATTCGTTTGATATGCGAAACATCTATTTTAGATACAACCTTTGACGCTTTCCTGAGCTAACCCTAGTTGCCATTTTAAAACAAATGCGTTTACCCCTTGTTGCAGTCAGGTTTTGAGCTAACCCTAGACCTGTTTCAACATGGCCGCGGTGGCCCAGTGGTTCCGTGCTTGCACGCCGCCTTTGGGGTCCCGGGTTCGAAACCCGGTTGACGAAAAAAAAAATTTTCTATTTTTACAAAGTCGAACACTGTCTAATCTATTATTTTCACCAAACAAATATTATTTTTGAACAAAGGGTCGGCCTGTGCAATGCTAACCCTAATTTACTTTGCTCAGATTTTTATCGCTTCGCGGAGCCATTACAGAACGGAAGTATGGTTGATGGACCCTGTAGGCCGCCCATGAAATTTGTTCAACCCAAATTTGTGCCGAGAAGATGCGCAACGACATGCCCATTCGTTTGATATGCGAAACATCTATTTTAGATACAACCTTTGACGCTTTCCTGAGCTAACCCTAGTTGCCATTTTAAAACAAATGCGTTTACCCCTTGTTGCAGTCAGGTTTTGAGCTAACCCTAGACCTGTTTCAACATGGCCGCGGTGGCCCAGTGGTTCCGTGCTTGCACGCCGCCTTTGGGGTCCCGGGTTCGAAACCCGGTTGACGAAAAAAAAAATTTTCTATTTTTACAAAGTCGAACACTGTCTAATCTATTATTTTCACCAAACAAATATTATTTTTGAACAAAGGGTCGGCCTGTGCAATGCTAACCCTAATTTACTTTGCTCAGATTTTTATCGCTTCGCGGAGCCATTACAGAACGGAAGTATGGTTGATGGACCCTGTAGGCCGCCCATGAAATTTGTTCAACCCAAATTTGTGCCGAGAAGATGCGCAACGACATGCCCATTCGTTTGATATGCGAAACATCTATTTTAGATACAACCTTTGACGCTTTCCTGAGCTAACCCTAGTTGCCATTTTAAAACAAATGCGTTTACCCCTTGTTGCAGTCAGGTTTTGAGCTAACCCTAGACCTGTTTCAACATGGCCGCGGTGGCCCAGTGGTTCCGTGCTTGCACGCCGCCTTTGGGGTCCCGGGTTCGAAACCCGGTTGACGAAAAAAAAAATTTTCTATTTTTACAAAGTCGAACACTGTCTAATCTATTATTTTCACCAAACAAATATTATTTTTGAACAAAGGGTCGGCCTGTGCAATGCTAACCCTAATTTACTTTGCTCAGATTTTTATCGCTTCGCGGAGCCATTACAGAACGGAAGTATGGTTGATGGACCCTGTAGGCCGCCCATGAAATTTGTTCAACCCAAATTTGTGCCGAGAAGATGCGCAACGACATGCCCATTCGTTTGATATGCGAAACATCTATTTTAGATACAACCTTTGACGCTTTCCTGAGCTAACCCTAGTTGCCATTTTAAAACAAATGCGTTTACCCCTTGTTGCAGTCAGGTTTTGAGCTAACCCTAGACCTGTTTCAACATGGCCGCGGTGGCCCAGTGGTTCCGTGCTTGCACGCCGCCTTTGGGGTCCCGGGTTCGAAACCCGGTTGACGAAAAAAAAAATTTTCTATTTTTACAAAGTCGAACACTGTCTAATCTATTATTTTCACCAAACAAATATTATTTTTGAACAAAGGGTCGGCCTGTGCAATGCTAACCCTAATTTACTTTGCTCAGATTTTTATCGCTTCGCGGAGCCATTACAGAACGGAAGTATGGTTGATGGACCCTGTAGGCCGCCCATGAAATTTGTTCAACCCAAATTTGTGCCGAGAAGATGCGCAACGACATGCCCATTCGTTTGATATGCGAAACATCTATTTTAGATACAACCTTTGACGCTTTCCTGAGCTAACCCTAGTTGCCATTTTAAAACAAATGCGTTTACCCCTTGTTGCAGTCAGGTTTTGAGCTAACCCTAGACCTGTTTCAACATGGCCGCGGTGGCCCAGTGGTTCCGTGCTTGCACGCCGCCTTTGGGGTCCCGGGTTCGAAACCCGGTTGACGAAAAAAAAAATTTTCTATTTTTACAAAGTCGAACACTGTCTAATCTATTATTTTCACCAAACAAATATTATTTTTGAACAAAGGGTCGGCCTGTGCAATGCTAACCCTAATTTACTTTGCTCAGATTTTTATCGCTTCGCGGAGCCATTACAGAACGGAAGTATGGTTGATGGACCCTGTAGGCCGCCCATGAAATTTGTTCAACCCAAATTTGTGCCGAGAAGATGCGCAACGACATGCCCATTCGTTTGATATGCGAAACATCTATTTTAGATACAACCTTTGACGCTTTCCTGAGCTAACCCTAGTTGCCATTTTAAAACAAATGCGTTTACCCCTTGTTGCAGTCAGGTTTTGAGCTAACCCTAGACCTGTTTCAACATGGCCGCGGTGGCCCAGTGGTTCCGTGCTTGCACGCCGCCTTTGGGGTCCCGGGTTCGAAACCCGGTTGACGAAAAAAAATTTTTTCTATTTTTACAAAGTCGAACACTGTCTAATCTATTATTTTCACCAAACAAATATTATTTTTGAACAAAGGGTCGGCCTGTGCAATGCTAACCCTAATTTACTTTGCTCAGATTTTTATCGCTTCGCGGAGCCATTACAGAACGGAAGTATGGTTGATGGACCCTGTAGGCCGCCCATGAAATTTGTTCAACCCAAATTTGTGCCGAGAAGATGCGCAACGACATGCCCATTCGTTTGATATGCGAAACATCTATTTTAGATACAACCTTTGACGCTTTCCTGAGCTAACCCTAGTTGCCATTTTAAAACAAATGCGTTTACCCCTTGTTGCAGTCAGGTTTTGAGCTAACCCTAGACCTGTTTCAACATGGCCGCGGTGGCCCAGTGGTTCCGTGCTTGCACGCCGCCTTTGGGGTCCCGGGTTCGAAACCCGGTTGACGAAAAAAAAAATTTTCTATTTTTACAAAGTCGAACACTGTCTAATCTATTATTTTCACCAAACAAATATTATTTTTGAACAAAGGGTCGGCCTGTGCAATGCTAACCCTAATTTACTTTGCTCAGATTTTTATCGCTTCGCGGAGCCATTACAGAACGGAAGTATGGTTGATGGACCCTGTAGGCCGCCCATGAAATTTGTTCAACCCAAATTTGTGCCGAGAAGATGCGCAACGACATGCCCATTCGTTTGATATGCGAAACATCTATTTTAGATACAACCTTTGACGCTTTCCTGAGCTAACCCTAGTTGCCATTTTAAAACAAATGCGTTTACCCCTTGTTGCAGTCAGGTTTTGAGCTAACCCTAGACCTGTTTCAACATGGCCGCGGTGGCCCAGTGGTTCCGTGCTTGCACGCCGCCTTTGGGGTCCCGGGTTCGAAACCCGGTTGACGAAAAAAAAAATTTTCTATTTTTACAAAGTCGAACACTGTCTAATCTATTATTTTCACCAAACAAATATTATTTTTGAACAAAGGGTCGGCCTGTGCAATGCTAACCCTAATTTACTTTGCTCAGATTTTTATCGCTTCGCGGAGCCATTACAGAACGGAAGTATGGTTGATGGACCCTGTAGGCCGCCCATGAAATTTGTTCAACCCAAATTTGTGCCGAGAAGATGCGCAACGACATGCCCATTCGTTTGATATGCGAAACATCTATTTTAGATACAACCTTTGACGCTTTCCTGAGCTAACCCTAGTTGCCATTTTAAAACAAATGCGTTTACCCCTTGTTGCAGTCAGGTTTTGAGCTAACCCTAGACCTGTTTCAACATGGCCGCGGTGGCCCAGTGGTTCCGTGCTTGCACGCCGCCTTTGGGGTCCCGGGTTCGAAACCCGGTTGACGAAAAAAAAAATTTTCTATTTTTACAAAGTCGAACACTGTCTAATCTATTATTTTCACCAAACAAATATTATTTTTGAACAAAGGGTCGGCCTGTGCAATGCTAACCCTAATTTACTTTGCTCAGATTTTTATCGCTTCGCGGAGCCATTACAGAACGGAAGTATGGTTGATGGACCCTGTAGGCCGCCCATGAAATTTGTTCAACCCAAATTTGTGCCGAGAAGATGCGCAACGACATGCCCATTCGTTTGATATGCGAAACATCTATTTTAGATACAACCTTTGACGCTTTCCTGAGCTAACCCTAGTTGCCATTTTAAAACAAATGCGTTTACCCCTTGTTGCAGTCAGGTTTTGAGCTAACCCTAGACCTGTTTCAACATGGCCGCGGTGGCCCAGTGGTTCCGTGCTTGCACGCCGCCTTTGGGGTCCCGGGTTCGAAACCCGGTTGACGAAAAAAAAAATTTTCTATTTTTACAAAGTCGAACACTGTCTAATCTATTATTTTCACCAAACAAATATTATTTTTGAACAAAGGGTCGGCCTGTGCAATGCTAACCCTAATTTACTTTGCTCAGATTTTTATCGCTTCGCGGAGCCATTACAGAACGGAAGTATGGTTGATGGACCCTGTAGGCCGCCCATGAAATTTGTTCAACCCAAATTTGTGCCGAGAAGATGCGCAACGACATGCCCATTCGTTTGATATGCGAAACATCTATTTTAGATACAACCTTTGACGCTTTCCTGAGCTAACCCTAGTTGCCATTTTAAAACAAATGCGTTTACCCCTTGTTGCAGTCAGGTTTTGAGCTAACCCTAGACCTGTTTCAACATGGCCGCGGTGGCCCAGTGGTTCCGTGCTTGCACGCCGCCTTTGGGGTCCCGGGTTCGAAACCCGGTTGACGAAAAAAAAATTTTTCTATTTTTACAAAGTCGAACACTGTCTAATCTATTATTTTCACCAAACAAATATTATTTTTGAACAAAGGGTCGGCCTGTGCAATGCTAACCCTAATTTACTTTGCTCAGATTTTTATCGCTTCGCGGAGCCATTACAGAACGGAAGTATGGTTGATGGACCCTGTAGGCCGCCCATGAAATTTGTTCAACCCAAATTTGTGCCGAGAAGATGCGCAACGACATGCCCATTCGTTTGATATGCGAAACATCTATTTTAGATACAACCTTTGACGCTTTCCTGAGCTAACCCTAGTTGCCATTTTAAAACAAATGCGTTTACCCCTTGTTGCAGTCAGGTTTTGAGCTAACCCTAGACCTGTTTCAACATGGCCGCGGTGGCCCAGTGGTTCCGTGCTTGCACGCCGCCTTTGGGGTCCCGGGTTCGAAACCCGGTTGACGAAAAAAAAATTTTTCTATTTTTACAAAGTCGAACACTGTCTAATCTATTATTTTCACCAAACAAATATTATTTTTGAACAAAGGGTCGGCCTGTGCAATGCTAACCCTAATTTACTTTGCTCAGATTTTTATCGCTTCGCGGAGCCATTACAGAACGGAAGTATGGTTGATGGACCCTGTAGGCCGCCCATGAAATTTGTTCAACCCAAATTTGTGCCGAGAAGATGCGCAACGACATGCCCATTCGTTTGATATGCGAAACATCTATTTTAGATACAACCTTTGACGCTTTCCTGAGCTAACCCTAGTTGCCATTTTAAAACAAATGCGTTTACCCCTTGTTGCAGTCAGGTTTTGAGCTAACCCTAGACCTGTTTCAACATGGCCGCGGTGGCCCAGTGGTTCCGTGCTTGCACGCCGCCTTTGGGGTCCCGGGTTCGAAACCCGGTTGACGAAAAAAAAAATTTTCTATTTTTACAAAGTCGAACACTGTCTAATCTATTATTTTCACCAAACAAATATTATTTTTGAACAAAGGGTCGGCCTGTGCAATGCTAACCCTAATTTACTTTGCTCAGATTTTTATCGCTTCGCGGAGCCATTACAGAACGGAAGTATGGTTGATGGACCCTGTAGGCCGCCCATGAAATTTGTTCAACCCAAATTTGTGCCGAGAAGATGCGCAACGACATGCCCATTCGTTTGATATGCGAAACATCTATTTTAGATACAACCTTTGACGCTTTCCTGAGCTAACCCTAGTTGCCATTTTAAAACAAATGCGTTTACCCCTTGTTGCAGTCAGGTTTTGAGCTAACCCTAGACCTGTTTCAACATGGCCGCGGTGGCCCAGTGGTTCCGTGCTTGCACGCCGCCTTTGGGGTCCCGGGTTCGAAACCCGGTTGACGAAAAAAAAAATTTTCTATTTTTACAAAGTCGAACACTGTCTAATCTATTATTTTCACCAAACAAATATTATTTTTGAACAAAGGGTCGGCCTGTGCAATGCTAACCCTAATTTACTTTGCTCAGATTTTTATCGCTTCGCGGAGCCATTACAGAACGGAAGTATGGTTGATGGACCCTGTAGGCCGCCCATGAAATTTGTTCAACCCAAATTTGTGCCGAGAAGATGCGCAACGACATGCCCATTCGTTTGATATGCGAAACATCTATTTTAGATACAACCTTTGACGCTTTCCTGAGCTAACCCTAGTTGCCATTTTAAAACAAATGCGTTTACCCCTTGTTGCAGTCAGGTTTTGAGCTAACCCTAGACCTGTTTCAACATGGCCGCGGTGGCCCAGTGGTTCCGTGCTTGCACGCCGCCTTTGGGGTCCCGGGTTCGAAACCCGGTTGACGAAAAAAAAAATTTTCTATTTTTACAAAGTCGAACACTGTCTAATCTATTATTTTCACCAAACAAATATTATTTTTGAACAAAGGGTCGGCCTGTGCAATGCTAACCCTAATTTACTTTGCTCAGATTTTTATCGCTTCGCGGAGCCATTACAGAACGGAAGTATGGTTGATGGACCCTGTAGGCCGCCCATGAAATTTGTTCAACCCAAATTTGTGCCGAGAAGATGCGCAACGACATGCCCATTCGTTTGATATGCGAAACATCTATTTTAGATACAACCTTTGACGCTTTCCTGAGCTAACCCTAGTTGCCATTTTAAAACAAATGCGTTTACCCCTTGTTGCAGTCAGGTTTTGAGCTAACCCTAGACCTGTTTCAACATGGCCGCGGTGGCCCAGTGGTTCCGTGCTTGCACGCCGCCTTTGGGGTCCCGGGTTCGAAACCCGGTTGACGAAAAAAAAAATTTTCTATTTTTACAAAGTCGAACACTGTCTAATCTATTATTTTCACCAAACAAATATTATTTTTGAACAAAGGGTCGGCCTGTGCAATGCTAACCCTAATTTACTTTGCTCAGATTTTTATCGCTTCGCGGAGCCATTACAGAACGGAAGTATGGTTGATGGACCCTGTAGGCCGCCCATGAAATTTGTTCAACCCAAATTTGTGCCGAGAAGATGCGCAACGACATGCCCATTCGTTTGATATGCGAAACATCTATTTTAGATACAACCTTTGACGCTTTCCTGAGCTAACCCTAGTTGCCATTTTAAAACAAATGCGTTTACCCCTTGTTGCAGTCAGGTTTTGAGCTAACCCTAGACCTGTTTCAACATGGCCGCGGTGGCCCAGTGGTTCCGTGCTTGCACGCCGCCTTTGGGGTCCCGGGTTCGAAACCCGGTTGACGAAAAAAAAAATTTTCTATTTTTACAAAGTCGAACACTGTCTAATCTATTATTTTCACCAAACAAATATTATTTTTGAACAAAGGGTCGGCCTGTGCAATGCTAACCCTAATTTACTTTGCTCAGATTTTTATCGCTTCGCGGAGCCATTACAGAACGGAAGTATGGTTGATGGACCCTGTAGGCCGCCCATGAAATTTGTTCAACCCAAATTTGTGCCGAGAAGATGCGCAACGACATGCCCATTCGTTTGATATGCGAAACATCTATTTTAGATACAACCTTTGACGCTTTCCTGAGCTAACCCTAGTTGCCATTTTAAAACAAATGCGTTTACCCCTTGTTGCAGTCAGGTTTTGAGCTAACCCTAGACCTGTTTCAACATGGCCGCGGTGGCCCAGTGGTTCCGTGCTTGCACGCCGCCTTTGGGGTCCCGGGTTCGAAACCCGGTTGACGAAAAAAAAAAATTTCTATTTTTACAAAGTCGAACACTGTCTAATCTATTATTTTCACCAAACAAATATTATTTTTGAACAAAGGGTCGGCCTGTGCAATGCTAACCCTAATTTACTTTGCTCAGATTTTTATCGCTTCGCGGAGCCATTACAGAACGGAAGTATGGTTGATGGACCCTGTAGGCCGCCCATGAAATTTGTTCAACCCAAATTTGTGCCGAGAAGATGCGCAACGACATGCCCATTCGTTTGATATGCGAAACATCTATTTTAGATACAACCTTTGACGCTTTCCTGAGCTAACCCTAGTTGCCATTTTAAAACAAATGCGTTTACCCCTTGTTGCAGTCAGGTTTTGAGCTAACCCTAGACCTGTTTCAACATGGCCGCGGTGGCCCAGTGGTTCCGTGCTTGCACGCCGCCTTTGGGGTCCCGGGTTCGAAACCCGGTTGACGAAAAAAAAAATTTTCTATTTTTACAAAGTCGAACACTGTCTAATCTATTATTTTCACCAAACAAATATTATTTTTGAACAAAGGGTCGGCCTGTGCAATGCTAACCCTAATTTACTTTGCTCAGATTTTTATCGCTTCGCGGAGCCATTACAGAACGGAAGTATGGTTGATGGACCCTGTAGGCCGCCCATGAAATTTGTTCAACCCAAATTTGTGCCGAGAAGATGCGCAACGACATGCCCATTCGTTTGATATGCGAAACATCTATTTTAGATACAACCTTTGACGCTTTCCTGAGCTAACCCTAGTTGCCATTTTAAAACAAATGCGTTTACCCCTTGTTGCAGTCAGGTTTTGAGCTAACCCTAGACCTGTTTCAACATGGCCGCGGTGGCCCAGTGGTTCCGTGCTTGCACGCCGCCTTTGGGGTCCCGGGTTCGAAACCCGGTTGACGAAAAAAAAAATTTTCTATTTTTACAAAGTCGAACACTGTCTAATCTATTATTTTCACCAAACAAATATTATTTTTGAACAAAGGGTCGGCCTGTGCAATGCTAACCCTAATTTACTTTGCTCAGATTTTTATCGCTTCGCGGAGCCATTACAGAACGGAAGTATGGTTGATGGACCCTGTAGGCCGCCCATGAAATTTGTTCAACCCAAATTTGTGCCGAGAAGATGCGCAACGACATGCCCATTCGTTTGATATGCGAAACATCTATTTTAGATACAACCTTTGACGCTTTCCTGAGCTAACCCTAGTTGCCATTTTAAAACAAATGCGTTTACCCCTTGTTGCAGTCAGGTTTTGAGCTAACCCTAGACCTGTTTCAACATGGCCGCGGTGGCCCAGTGGTTCCGTGCTTGCACGCCGCCTTTGGGGTCCCGGGTTCGAAACCCGGTTGACGAAAAAAAAAAATTTCTATTTTTACAAAGTCGAACACTGTCTAATCTATTATTTTCACCAAACAAATATTATTTTTGAACAAAGGGTCGGCCTGTGCAATGCTAACCCTAATTTACTTTGCTCAGATTTTTATCGCTTCGCGGAGCCATTACAGAACGGAAGTATGGTTGATGGACCCTGTAGGCCGCCCATGAAATTTGTTCAACCCAAATTTGTGCCGAGAAGATGCGCAACGACATGCCCATTCGTTTGATATGCGAAACATCTATTTTAGATACAACCTTTGACGCTTTCCTGAGCTAACCCTAGTTGCCATTTTAAAACAAATGCGTTTACCCCTTGTTGCAGTCAGGTTTTGAGCTAACCCTAGACCTGTTTCAACATGGCCGCGGTGGCCCAGTGGTTCCGTGCTTGCACGCCGCCTTTGGGGTCCCGGGTTCGAAACCCGGTTGACGAAAAAAAAAATTTTCTATTTTTACAAAGTCGAACACTGTCTAATCTATTATTTTCACCAAACAAATATTATTTTTGAACAAAGGGTCGGCCTGTGCAATGCTAACCCTAATTTACTTTGCTCAGATTTTTATCGCTTCGCGGAGCCATTACAGAACGGAAGTATGGTTGATGGACCCTGTAGGCCGCCCATGAAATTTGTTCAACCCAAATTTGTGCCGAGAAGATGCGCAACGACATGCCCATTCGTTTGATATGCGAAACATCTATTTTAGATACAACCTTTGACGCTTTCCTGAGCTAACCCTAGTTGCCATTTTAAAACAAATGCGTTTACCCCTTGTTGCAGTCAGGTTTTGAGCTAACCCTAGACCTGTTTCAACATGGCCGCGGTGGCCCAGTGGTTCCGTGCTTGCACGCCGCCTTTGGGGTCCCGGGTTCGAAACCCGGTTGACGAAAAAAAAAATTTTCTATTTTTACAAAGTCGAACACTGTCTAATCTATTATTTTCACCAAACAAATATTATTTTTGAACAAAGGGTCGGCCTGTGCAATGCTAACCCTAATTTACTTTGCTCAGATTTTTATCGCTTCGCGGAGCCATTACAGAACGGAAGTATGGTTGATGGACCCTGTAGGCCGCCCATGAAATTTGTTCAACCCAAATTTGTGCCGAGAAGATGCGCAACGACATGCCCATTCGTTTGATATGCGAAACATCTATTTTAGATACAACCTTTGACGCTTTCCTGAGCTAACCCTAGTTGCCATTTTAAAACAAATGCGTTTACCCCTTGTTGCAGTCAGGTTTTGAGCTAACCCTAGACCTGTTTCAACATGGCCGCGGTGGCCCAGTGGTTCCGTGCTTGCACGCCGCCTTTGGGGTCCCGGGTTCGAAACCCGGTTGACGAAAAAAAAAATTTTCTATTTTTACAAAGTCGAACACTGTCTAATCTATTATTTTCACCAAACAAATATTATTTTTGAACAAAGGGTCGGCCTGTGCAATGCTAACCCTAATTTACTTTGCTCAGATTTTTATCGCTTCGCGGAGCCATTACAGAACGGAAGTATGGTTGATGGACCCTGTAGGCCGCCCATGAAATTTGTTCAACCCAAATTTGTGCCGAGAAGATGCGCAACGACATGCCCATCTCGTTTGATATGCGAAACATCTATTTTAGATACAACCTTTGACGCTTTCCTGAGCTAACCCTAGTTGCCATTTTAAAACAAATGCGTTTACCCCTTGTTGCAGTCAGGTTTTGAGCTAACCCTAGACCTGTTTCAACATGGCCGCGGTGGCCCAGTGGTTCCGTGCTTGCACGCCGCCTTTGGGGTCCCGGGTTCGAAACCCGGTTGACGAAAAAAAAAATTTTCTATTTTTACAAAGTCGAACAC
>JARJEI010000097.1:0-135707 GCA_029955415.1 Lottia scabra
ATCGTTAATTTCATTAACTAGGTTGTTTGCATGTACGAATACATCCTTACTACCATCCTCTGGTGTTATAAAACCAAATCCCTTAGAAGCGTTGAAAAATTTTACTGTTCCTTTATTCATCTTATTATATTTATTAAATTAAGAGGCAAATATAACATACTTTTATAGAAACAACTAATATTCTCTATAAAATTTAAAAAAAAATGTAAAAAAAATCAATTAGCTCTAAAATATATTTTTAAACAACTGAAAATCAATATTTTATTTTTAAACCATCCGCTTATAAAAATGCAACACAATTCGAAAATAATTGACAATATTTGTAATACCTAAGAGTAAAGTGCCAAAAATAAACCTTATTTGCACGATAAAAACACCAAATTATTTTAAAAACAACTACTACCTTAAAATAAAACAAATTTTAAACCATTTGTGAACAATATGAACCGCATCGCACTCATTACAGGCGCAACTTCTGGTATCGGGGGAAAGCGTCGCCCAATTATTTTCAGAAAACAAAATTGATTTGATCCTCTGTGGTCGTAATCAAGCCAAATTATCCGCACTTTCAGAAAAATTATCTCAAAAAGTGGATATCACAACCCTTTGTTTTGACGTCAGCCAACATGACCAAGCCAAAATCTCCCTTGAAAGTCTCAGCGAAAAATGGAAAGTCCCCGACATTCTGATTAATAATGCTGGTGCGGCACATGGATTCGGCTCTTTTTTAAAATATGACATCGAGGATATCGATGCAATGATTGACACCAATGTCAAGGGATTAATCTACGTTTCTAAAATAATTGCCCCCAGCATGGCTCAAAAAAAATCGGGGCATATCATCAATATCAGCTCGATTGCTGGAAAAGAAACCTATGCCAACGGTATCGTATATTGTGCAGGAAAATCGGCCGTAGAAGCCATCAGTCAAGGCTTGCGGCTGGAGTTTGTACCAATGGGCATCAAGGTTACCAATATTGCACCAGGGGCTGTTGATACCAATTTTTCAACGGTTCGCTTCAAAGGGGACACACAACGTGCAGACTCCGTATACGACGGATTCGAACCACTTGTTGCTCAAGATATTGCAGACGCTATTTTGTATTGCATCAACACACCAAAACACGTTCAAATCGCCGATATGACAATCCTGCCAGCAGCACAGTCATCCGCAACAACCATACACAGAAAATAAAATTATTTGAGTGAATCATTTAGTTGCTGTTATTTTATATCCTATTTTATTAGATAATTAGAATTTCATTTGTTTCAACTTTAGTTAAAGCACAAAAGTAGTCATTTATCGTATTTGTTGCGTTTTCTTAATTGTGTTTTCATGCAAAACCCTAGCCTTTCACCGAACGCAAGCACATTCTTTTTAACCAAAACAATATTAAGTTCATGAAAAATAATATTTTATTAAATATCTTTGTCGTTCAATAAATTGATATTACTATGTTTTCGATTAACAAAAAAACACTCAGTTTTATAGCTATTTTGGCTCCTTTGGCACTTTTTGGTTGTAACAACACCGGTTCTTCTGATCAAAAAAAACGGCAACGAATCCGACTCAACAAGCATTTCGGACGATCAAAATGGTACCGCAGATGCAAGGTCATCAAAAAACAAAGACTTTGTCGTGACATTGAACACGACCATGGGCGAAATGACGCTCATTTTGTACGATGAGACGCCAATACACAAAGCGAATTTTATCAAGCTGGCAAAAGAAGGGTTATACGATGGTGTCATTTTTCACCGTGTTATCAAAGATTTTATGGTGCAAGGTGGTGGCATCGACATGGGAGACAACAAAGACAAATACAAGGATAGGCAACAACTACCAGCGGAATTTGTCCCTTCAAAATTCCACAAAAAAGGAGCGTTAGCCGCAGCACGTACCAGTGACCAAGTCAACCCCGAGCGAAAATCATCATGGTGCCAGTTTTATCTGGTACAAGGGCAGGTTGTGCCAAAAGAACAAATCAAGTACAACCAAGGGAAATTCAATACTGCCATGCGGTCGTACCTTAACAAACCAGAGCACAAAGCCCAGATGGATTCTCTCCAGAGTTTCAGGAAAGCCAATGACCAAGACGGTTACCAAGCCTGTTTGGATGCGCTCGTCCCAATGGTCGAAAAAGAAGAAAATGTCGTCCTTACAATGCCTCAAGAGCGTGTTGACGCCTACTCCACGATTGGTGGCACACCGCATTTGGACGACCAATATACCGTTTTTGGCGAGGTCATCAAGGGATTAGAGGTCATTGACGCCATCGCTGATGTCAAAACTGCACCAGGAGACAAACCCCTAGAAGATGTCAAAATAATATCCGCTAAAGTAGAGGAGATGAGGAAAAAGAAAATCACCAAGCTTTACGGATACGAATATTAATTTAAAATACAAAAACACCGATAAAAGCAATTTACTTTTGCTTGTAACCACACCATTTCTAAAACAATAAAACATGACCAACACCAAATTAACATATAAAGTCAAAGATCTTAGTCTAGCCGACTGGGGACGAAAAGAAATCACACTTGCCGAAGCCGAAATGCCCGGATTGATGTCCCTACGAAAAGAATTAGGTGAGACAAAACCCCTCAAAGGCGCAAGAATCGCAGGTTGTCTTCACATGACCATTCAAACGGCCGTTTTGATAGAGACGCTCAAAGAGCTGGGTGCCGACGTTACATGGTCTTCTTGCAATATATTTTCGACGCAAGATCATGCAGCAGCAGCCATTGCAGCGGCTGGCATTCCTGTATTTGCTTGGAAGGACATGAGCGAAAGCGACTTTAATTGGTGCATAGAACAGACTATTCATGGCTTTGAAGGTGGCAAATCTCTCAACCTCATTTTAGACGATGGTGGGGATTTGACCAATATGATTTTGGATCAACACCCAGATTTAGTCCCCAATATCAAAGGCTTGTCCGAAGAAACAACGACTGGCGTTCATCGGCTTTTCGAAAGAGAAAACAACGGCAACGCTCCCCCTACCCGCTATCAATGTCAACGATTCTGTCACCAAGTCCAAATTTGACAACAAATACGGTTGTAAAGAGTCTTGCGTGGATGCTATCAGACGCGCAACCGACATCATGGTGGCTGGCAAAGTCGCCGTTGTCGCAGGATATGGCGATGTTGGCAAAGGATCCGCCGCCTCTCTACAGGGTGCTGGGGCACGTGTCATCATCACCGAAATTGACCCAATATGTGCGTTGCAGGCTGCCATGGACGGTTTCGAGGTCAAAAAAATGGACGACGCCGTCAAAGAAGCCAATATCATTGTCACAGCGACAGGCAACAAAGACATTATCAAAGGAGCGCATTTTGAAAACATGAAAGACAAAACCATTGTCTGCAATATCGGTCATTTTGACAACGAAATTGACGTTGATTGGCTCAATAACAATGCACAGAAAGACCAAATAAAACCTCAAGTTGATTTGTACACATTGAAAAACAACCACCAAGTCATTTTACTGGCAGAGGGGCGTTTGGTCAACCTAGGATGCGCAACAGGACACCCGTCTTTTGTTATGTCCAACTCTTTTACCAATCAGACGCTCGCACAGATTGAATTATGGAAAAACCACCAAAACTATGACAATAAAGTCTATATGCTCCCTAAGCACCTAGACGAAAAAGTAGCAAAATTACACCTTTCCAAAATCGGCGTCGAATTGGACGTATTATCGCCAGAGCAAGCCCAATATATTGGCGTCACACCACAGGGACCCTATAAACCAGATTACTATAGATACTAGGGAAAAACCGATTGATGTCAAAGCAAGCATTTGCATTGATCCAACCATTGAAAAAATTGTACCGCAACCCAAACAAGCGCCTTGAAACACAACAAAGTCATTATTTTCACAGCACCTTCGGGATCGGGAAAAACAACGATTCTCAAAGAAGTGATGCGGCAATACGCTCAACTGGCTTTTTCTATCTCGGCAACCACGCGCACCCAAAGAGCCAATGAGTCCCACGCCGAGGATTATTATTTTGTCTCGGTCAACCAATTCAATCAACACAAAGAGAAAAATGAATTTGTCGAATGGGAAGAAGTCTACGCAGACAACTTTTACGGAACGCTAAAGAGTGAAGTCGAGCGGCTTTGGGCAAAAGACAAAATCGTCATTTTTGATATTGATGTCAAAGGTGCCGTCACACTCAAGCGCTATTTTGGCAAACAGGCCTTTGCTATTTTCGTCAGTGTCCCATCCATCAAAATCCTCGAAGAAAGGCTCATCGCACGGCAAACAGAAAATCCCGAAACGCTCAAAAAAAGACTCGAAAGAGCAGAGTACGAGATGTCTTTCGCTGACCAATTTGACTATACGCTTGTCAATGACAATAAAGAAACCGCCATCGAACAGGCAAAAGAAATCATTGGCAATTTCATCACAGCACCATGAAAATAGGGCTTTTTTTTCGGTTCGTTCAATCCCATCCACATAGGGCATCTCATAATTGCCAATTCGATTTTGACATCTTACCAGCTCGACCAAGTATGGTTTATTGTGTCTCCCCAAAACCCTTTCAAGAAAAAACAAACTTTGCTACACGAGCAAGACCGACTGGATCTTGTCAGAGAAGCCATCCACGACAACTATAACCTCAGAGCAAATGATATTGAGTTTCGTTTGAAAAGACCATCCTACACCATTGACACGCTCGTACATCTTCATGAAAAACACCCCGATCATCGTTTCTCTATGATCATTGGTCAAGACAATTTGAGCCATTTTCACAAATGGAAAAACTACGAAAGCATCCTGAAATATTATCATTTGTATGTCTTTCCGAGACCCGATAGCACACCCAGTGACCTCCTGTCCCATCCCAAAATCACACTGACCGATGCACCCATGATGTCGATTTCGGCATCGTATATTCGGCAACAGATCCGACAAAAACGATCCATCCGTTACCTCGTCCCCAATAACGTAAAAGCACTCATCAAAAGCAGAGGCTATTATCTGTAGCATCACCAATGCCCGCTGGTTTACGGCAACGCAATCATAGGCAATATAGCCTCAATATAAGTACGGTCATTAGACAATCGAGGCACTTTGTGTTGACCGCCTAACTTTCCTTGCTTTTTCATCCATCGGTAAAACGTTTTTGGTGGTGCCGCATGCACAATGGGTGCCAACAATGCGATATTGCCACTTCTTTTTGCATCGTAATCCGAATTAACTTCCCTCAATTTAACATCCAACGCTTGTACAAAATGTTCAAAATCATTCGGTTTATTTTTAAACTCAATAATCCACTCATGTGCCCCTTGTCGCCCTCTATCCAAATACTGTGGTCCACAAGTATAATCTTCTATCGAGGCATGTGTCGCATGACAGGCGGCTGTTAGCGCTGCCTCGGTATTGTCAATGACGACCTCTTCTCCAAAAGCGTTGATAAAATGCTTCGTGCGTCCAGAAATACGAATGCGGTGGGGCGCCAAACAGGTAAACCGAATCGTATCACCTATGCGATAACGCCAAAGACCCGAATTGGTCGTGATGACAAGTTCGTAGTTCTCACCAATGACAACATCTGCAAGTGTGAGCACTTTGGGATGGTCCAAATGGCTCTCTTTTGACACGATAAACTCGTAAAAAACACCATAATCCAACATCAACAAGAGGTCTTCACTATCTTTTTGATCTTGTATCGCAAAAAAGCCTTCTGATGCGTTGTAGGTTTCCATATAACGCATATCATCGTGTGGTATCAGCTCCCGAAACACATTTCTATAAGGACTAAACGAAACGGCACCATGAAAAAACACTTCAAGGTCAGGCCAAATCTCTCGAATATCTGTTTTGGATGACTGCTCAAGTATCTTTTCCAAAAGCACAAGCGTCCAAGTAGGCACGCCTGCCAAGCTCGTGACATTGTCTGTTTTGGTGCTCTGTATGATTTTATCGAGTTTTTCTTCCCAATTGTCCATCAACGCAACATCCAAAGGCGGGGTCCTTGCAAAATGCGCCCAAAAAGGCAGATTGTGCATCATCACCGCACTCACATCGCCAAAATTGGTCGGCACATCCATACTCGTCACACCCATCTGATGGCTCCCACCCATCACCAGCCCTTTGCCTGTAAATAATTTTGAATTATCGTAGAGACTCAGATATACTGCGACCAAATCTTTACCGCCTTTATAATGGCACCCATCCAGTGCGTCCCGCGATACTGGGATAAATTTTGACTGGCTATTAGTCGTCCCCGATGACTTTGCAAACCACGTAATCGGTTTTGGCCAAATCACGTTTTGCTCGCCTTTGATCACACGGTCAATCCATGGAAAAAACGCCTCATAACTCGCCAACGGCACCCGTTCTTGGTACTCTTGTATCGTTTTTATCTGAGAAAAGCCATATTGCTGACCAAATACCGTGTTTTTTGACGTGTCCAAAAGCTTTTTAAACACCTCTTCCTGCACCTCAATCGGGTACTTGATAAAGAACTCGATATCGTGAAGACGCTTTTTGAAAATCCAACTGAATATAGAATGAATGATAGCCATAAGCGAATATAACACTCTTATTTGTTTAATTTACAGGTAAAATACGAAATCTCTTGAGAGACATACGAGGCAAAATTAACATTGCAGTCTATCAAAAGAGGGTCGCATGATTAAAAATCCTTGATACGAACCATAATATACTGACAATGAAAATCTTGATTACCGGAAGCAATGGGCTTTTAGGACAAAAGTTGATTGAGCGCATCACCAGCCACCACCCCGACATTACATTATGTGCCACGGCAAAAGGGGCGGATCGCTCCAAAAATGCCTCGGCATCTTATCAATTCAAATCAATGGACATTACCCGTTCCAAAGAAATAGAGGGCGTATTTGACTCGTTTCGACCGACGGTTGTGATACATTGTGCGGCGATGACGCATGTCGACGTATGCGAGCAAAACCCCAACGATTGCCAAGCAATCAATGTCACGGCGGTACAAAACCTCCTCAATGCTGCCAAAAAGCATGACGCTTTTTTTATCCTACTGTCCACCGATTTTATTTTTGACGGTAGCAACGGGCCTCTTGACGAAAACGCCACTCCCAACCCACTTTCAGTATACGGACGCAGCAAGTTACAGGCCGAGCAGTTGGTCAAAACCGCGGGGCTACAATGGGCGATTGTGCGCACCGTGCTGGTCTATGGCATCACGCATGATATGAGTCGCAGCAATTTGATTTTATGGGTCAAAAAATCCCTAGAACAACAAAAAACCATCCAAGTCGTCGATGACCAATGGCGGACACCGACACTGGCAGAGGATCTCGCAAAAGGCTGCCTGCTCATTGCTCAAAAAAGAACCCAAGGCCTGTTCAATATTGCAGGCAAAGATTTTCTCACCCCTTACGACATCGCCATCAAAACCGCCGATTTTTTCGGTTTAAATACCGACCTCATCACCCGAGCCAATGCCAATACCTTTCAACAAGCCGCGCCACGCCCTCCCATCACGGGTCTGCTCATCGACAAAGCAAGAAAAATATTAGGCTACGACCCCGTTTCTTTAGAAAAAGGGATTCAAATCATGGCAAACCAAGCATCAAAAATGAATTATTAACCCGTTAAAGTACTCATTTTCTTTTTTTTGGTTTAAATTTGCCCTTCGACAATACCAATGTAAATGGTATCGGGATGTGGCGCAGTCCGGTTAGCGCACCACGTTAGGGACGTGGGGGCCGCTGGTTCGAATCCAGTCATTCCGACCAAAGCCTATTTTGAGATACAAACTCAAGATAGGCTTTTTTGTGTTTTTGTCATCAATCACCCATCGGTTTTATAACCCTGCATCCATAATGAGCCCGACACAATCACCTTGTGAGCCCGACACAATCACTCTGTGAGCCCGACACAATCACTCTGTGAGCCCGACACAATCACCCTGTGAGCCCGACACAATCACCCTGTGAGCCCGACACAATCACTCTGTGAGCCCTGACATTCGCCGTGTCGCCGAAATAAATAGGGAGAACACACGGGTTCGCCCCTACATTCTGCCCCGACCCTAAAGGGAGAAAATGAAAACCCAGCGGCAACGACACCGACATTATCCACCTCCATACCACCCCAACATTTGGCAGAGGCAACGAAGCCAGAGTCTAGACCCATACGCAAAATAACTGTTTGAGCCGTAGACGAGTTTGATTTTGCTTGATTCTTTTGTTTCGTTTTCTCATCAAGGAGAAAATGAAAGCCCTAGCGGCAGCGCATTTCGACTTCGCTCAATGACCGCACACAATCCACACCCAACCCAACAGGGACAGGGCTATGACAAAAAAAGGCCTTGCCATTGCTGACAAAGCCTCGAACTAAAAACACCTTTTATAACCGTTATACGACCTTCAACTCCTTGTCAAAAATGCCGGTCTTAGGTGTCACCACATCTTTAGTACCACCATATTGCGTGGTGACGCTCAACTGCATCAACTTTCCTTTTGGCAGGGTGTCGGGCAATACGACCAATAACCGAGAGGGCTTGTTCTGCCTGATTTCGGGCACCTTGATGATATTGCTCGTGCCGACCTCGTGGAGATAGACGCCGACCGCCTTGTCCTCACCGCTGACTTTTAGATAATTGCCAAATACCTCGAGGGTATTGCCTGCCGAGATGACCTCGTTGAGGCTATCGGTTTTGAAATCATGCACACGCGAGATATGCGGGGCAGTATCACTCGCCTCGACGCGCTCGACTTTCATATGCTGGGTGGCATCGATGATGGCTTGTGCGGGATTGACATTGACACGGACGCTGTGGTTGGACTTGTCAAACGGCGTGAACTCGTCGGCAAAAACACCATTGATGCTATAGTTCATCCGCAAAAAATCCAGATGCACCGCATCGCCACGTTTAATAAGACGTATCAAGGTCTCTTTGAACAAATCCACCGCTGCCGTGATATCCACATGGGTCAGCGTCGTGCCACTGTTGGCCATTTCGTTGACAAACTCTTCTTGGTTATACGACCGCACATCGACCACACGTGCAAACATTTCGCCTTCGCTCTGGGCGAGGCTGGACTTGACTAAGCTGTATTTTAAACTCATAATATATTGGTTTTTAATTGCCACGCTTTATGTTTCTAAAACAGCCCACAGACGCTGCATGGCTTTGGCATCTACGGATGTTGTTTTCGCTGCCGCTAGGGCTTTCATTTTCTCCTTGATGAGAAAACGAAACAAAAGAATCAAGCAAAATCAAACTCGCCTCACGGCTCAAACAGTTATTTTGCGATGGCTTCGGCGTTGCCTCTGCCAAATATTGTTGGGTTGTGGATATGCCACCAACAAGGGGATTAATCCCCTTGTCATACGACATGGTATGGACGTGCATACCGTCATATTGGAACGACCCACCAACAACAGCAAGGGGACATGTCCCCTTGTCATTGTTCGGTATGGATTGTATCGGTATCATCGTGGTCATTGTTATTCGGCAGACACGTGGGTCTGCCCTTACATGGCGGTATGTTGGGTCGCCCCTACGGGTTAGTTTGTCTAATTTAATTTGTCACCATTAGGCTTTTCGTAGGTCGTCACTCCTGTGCTAAAAATATTGCCTAGCGTCAGCTCTGTATCTGCCGCTATCTTGTCCCATAATGCTTGGGTGAGCACAACTTTCGTTAGGTTATTTAAGATAAAAGCTTTCGTTGCAATAGAGGTGACGGAAGATGGTATCGTTACGCTCGTTAACTGGTTAAAAGCAAAAGCATACTCTCCAATAGAGGTGACGCCATCAGGTATGCTCACGCTCGTTAACTGGTTTAGCTGAAAAGCACGATCTCCAATAGAGGTGACGCCATCAGGTATGGTCACGCTCGTTAACTGGTTACTATAAAAAGCATCATGTTCAATAGACGTGATCTTTCCTTGGTCTTTTTTGAAAGTAAGCATACCGTTATTATTCATTGTATATTTGTCTTTATTTACACTCGTCACTGTCACGCCAGCTGTGCCTTTTTTTAATTCTGTACCGCCCCCTATATTTTTAATAACGTACTCACCTCCTGCAAATGTAAACCGAAGAGCTAAATTGTCTTTGTATTGATTATACAATGCTTCGCTCATCGTCACTTCCGTCAAATCATTCGAAGTAAAGGCACCCAACCCAATAGAGGTGACAGACGCTGCGATGCTCACGCTCTTTAACTGGTTTTTATAAAAAGCAGACTCTCCAATAGAGGTGACGCCATCAGGGATGCTCACGCTCGTTAACTGGTTATTAGAAAAAGCATAATCTCCAATAGAGGTGACGCCATCAGGGATGCTCACACTGGTTAACTGGTTATCCTGAAAAGCAGACACTCCAATAAAAGTGACGCCATCAGGGATGCTCACGCTCGTTAACTGATTACTACCAAAAGCATTACTTCCAATAGAGGTGACGCCATCAGGGATGCTCACGCTCGTTAACTGGTTATTATAAAAAGCAGACGCTCCAATAAAAGTAACAGACGATGGAATGGTCACGCTCGTTAACTGGTTACCCTGAAAAGCCGCCTCTCCAATAAAAGTAACAGACGATGGAATGGTCACGCTCGTTAACTGGTTATTATAAAAAGCAGACCGTTGAATAGACGTGATCTTTCCTTGGTCTTTTTTGAAAGTAAGCATGCCGCTATTATTCATTGTATATTTGTCTTTATTTGCACTCGTCACTGCCACGCCAGCTGTGCCTTTTTTTAATTCTGTACCGCCCCCTATGTTTTTAATAACGTACTCACCTTCTGCAAATGTAAACCGAAGAGCTAAATTGTCTTTGTATTGATTATACAATGCTTCGCTCATCGTCACTTCATTTAAATCATTCGAAGTAAAGGCACCATTTCCAATAGAGGTAACAGACGCTGCGATGCTCACGCTCGTTAACTGGTTATTATAAAAAGCCTGCTTTCCAATAGAGGTGACGCCATCAGGGATGCTCACGCTCGTTAACTGGTTATTAGAAAAAGCATAATCTCCAATAGAGGTGACGCCATCAGGGATGCTCACGCTCGTTAACTGGTTATGAGCAAAAGCACCATCTCCAATAAAAGTAACAGACGATGGAATGGTCACGCTGGTTAACTGGTTTTTCCGAAAAGCATTGGCTCCAATAGAAGTAGCCCCTAGATAGATGGTTACATCTTTATTTGTAGCACTATAGCTACTGTAGGTCGCTTTGTTAGCTGCCGTAAGCTCTAAATTAGGGAAAGAGTCGGTCTTGATGGTGATTTGTTTGGCTTTCTTTAGGCTAGTGTCCGCTGTGTTCGTCACCTCTATGGTAAAGGTGATGCCCCCATTTGGCACGGCCTCTTTCCAGACTTTAGGAGCGGTGTAGACGCCAGTACTGGCATCGATTGTACCGTATTTGTTAGCGGTATTGCCCATTATACTCCAGCTAAGAGGTCTATTGGATGTTGCAGTGAATGCCACGTTGGTATCGCCTAGATGTATATCATCTCCGCCTGCAATATCTGCTAGTGTAGGCGCACTGACGATTGTGACCGTCAAGTCATTGCTGGTCACATCGCCTATCGTTGCGGTGATTGTGACATCGCCAGCAGCTACGCCTGTGAGTTCACCATTTGTGGCGTTGATCTTGGCAAAGGCATCACCATTTATAATTGTCCAAGAGACTGTTTTGCCAGTTGGCGTGGTGGTGACAGTCAGGGTAATCGATTTCTGTGCCTCTACTTCTGCTTGAGGCGACTCAATCACGATGGATGTTACTAGCTCATTGCCATTTTCATCTCGGTAGCTCGTCACCTGTGTACCAAAGATACCCGATGGGGTCAAATTGTCATCCGCCTTGATGCTCTCCCATAGCGCCTTGGGTAATATGACAGTCGCTAGATTAGCATTCCCCGTGAAAGCCCCATTTCCAATCATCATAACCGATGCTGGGATGGTCAATGTCGTGAGTTTGTTTCCACGAAAAGCATTGCTTCCAATCGTTTTGACCGACACTGGTATTGTCAGACTTTCAACTTTATCCCCATCACTTAGATTATCAAAAGCCCCCTCTGCAATCGCCGTCACGCCTAAATAGATGACGACTGCTTTATTGTTATCACTGTAGCTGCTATAGGTCGTTTTGTCCGCTGCTGTAAGCTCTAAATCAGGGAACGTGTCAAAAGCAAAGGTGATTTGTTTGGTCGTCTTTTGGACAGGTGCAGCGGTCGCTGCCTCTATCGAAAAGGTAATGATGTCATTGTCGGATGGGGCTGTTCCTTTCCAAATTTTGGGAGCAGTATAGACGCCCGTTGCGGCGACGATTGTACCGTATTTGCCATCGGCACTATCACCCAGTATCGACCAGGTGGCGGTCACCCCCGTCGTTGTACCTGCTGTCACCGCGGCAAAGGTCACGGCAGCATCGCCTAGAGAGACCGTGTCTGCACCACCAGTAATCTCGATGGTGGATTTGGCAATGACCTCGATGTTGACTGTTTTGCTGATAGTGCCAGCAGTCGCCGTGACGGTGACATCGCCAGCGGCTACGCCTGTGAGCACACCCTTTGTGGCGTCGATGGTGGCAATCGTAGGCTTATTGACTGCCCATTTGACCGCACCGCCTGTTGGTGTAGTCGTGGCAGTCAAGGTAATAGATTTGTCTATCTCGACCGTGGTTTGCGAGGTGATGATAGTGATGTCGGTTATAGGGGCCGTAATCGTAAAACCCGCATTGGTTGTCAGTGCATTGTTGGCGTTGGATGTGACGATGAGGGTAATATCACCTGCCTGTTTGGGGGTCAATATGCCAGCCGCTGTCAAATTCGCCTTGTCTCTATCTGCCTGCGTTTTGAGCGACCATGTCACCGTCTTGTCTGTCGTCTCCACAGGGTCAAATATCACATCAAAAACACTGTTGAGGTCAACCGTTGTCCCACTGCGCAATAGGGTTTCGGCGGTTTGGTTCGCTTTTAGCCCAACGGTTATGCTCTTAGGGAGTACAATCGGGGCGGTGATCGTGAATGCGGTCTCTGCTGTCACCGTATCGAGGGCTTTGGATATGACGACGATTGTGATGGTGCCCGCTGCCTTGGGGGTCAGTATGCCTGTGTCTGTGATGGTCGCCTTGTCTTCGGCTACGCCTGTCGATTTCTCTTTCAGTGACCAGATAACGGTCTTGTCGGGGGTATCGTCTGGGGTGATATTGACATCAAAAATTGTCTTTAAATCAAGCGACTCAGTCCCCAGTACTGCCTCTGCCTGTTTGCCTGTTTTGAGGCTAATTGTTACCGCTGTAGGGGGGGGGGGGGGGGGGGGTACATTTTCGTTATCGCTGTCGCTCGTGCCACAGCTGCTCATCAATAGCGTCATTGGGGCAAATGCCAATAACAGGACGCGCATCATTTGGGTTTTCAGATTGTGTATCATCATTGTTTTTATTTTGTTAACTAATTTAATTTAAGTAACAAACATAATACAAAAGTCCGACAATAAAGAGGGGTTCGTGTTAAATTATCGGCAAGACGTGGTATCGTAGGGGCGAACCCATGTGTTCGCCCGACGTATCACGATTGTTTGGGCAGACACGCGGGTCTGCCCCTACGGTGGATGTGCATACCGTATTGTTGGGACGACCCACCAATAACAACAAGGGGATTAATCCCCTTGTCATGGAACGACCCAACAACAACAGCAAGGGTACATGTCCCCTTGTCATTGTTCGGTATGGATTGTATCGGTATCATCGTGGTCATTGTAGGGGCAGGGCTTGCCTCTGCCCGACGTGTGTTCGCCCATACGGATTAGTTTGTCTAATTTAATTTGTCACCATTAGGCTTTTCGTAGGTCGTCACCTTTTTACCGAAGACTTTGGCTGGCGTCAGATCTGCATCTGCCTCTATGATGTCCCATAATGCTTGGGTGAGCACAACTTTCGTTAGGTTAGGATTACCGTCAAAAGCCGCCTCTCCAATAGAGGTCACACCATCAGGTATGCTCACGCTCGTTAACTGGTTACTAGCAAAAGCCTGCTCTCCAATAAAGGTGACGGAAGATGATATCGTTACGCTCATTAACTGATTATATCTAAAAGCATAATCACCAATAGAGGTAACCGACGATGGAATGGTCACGCTCGTTAAATAGTTACTAGAAAAAGCCTGCTCTCCAATAAAAGTAACAGACGATGAGATGCTCACATTGGTTAACTGGTTATCATTAAAAGCACGATCTCCAATAAAAGTAACAGACGATGGAATGGTCACGCTGGTTAACTGGTTACTATAAAAAGCAGACGCTCCAATAGCCGTTATCTTTCCTTGGTCTTTTTTGAAAGTAAGCATGCCGTTATTGTTCATTGTATATTTGTCTTTATTTGCACTCGTCACTGCAACGCCAGCTATGCCTTTTTTTAATTCTGTACCGCCCCCTATATTTTTAATAACGTACTCACCTTCTGCAAATGTAAACCGAAGAGCTAAATTGTCTTTATATTGATTATACAATGATGCGCTCATCGTTACTTCCGTCAAATCATTCAAAGTAAAGGCACCCAACCCAATAGAGGTGACGCCATCAGGGATGCTCACACTGGTTAACTTGTTATCATGAAAAGCAGACGTTCCAATAGAGGTGACGCCATCAGGGATGCTCACGCTCGTTAATTGGTTTTTATAAAAAGCACGATCTCCAATAGAGGTGACGCCATCAGGGATGCTCACGCTCTTTAACTGGTTTTTATAAAAAACATCATTTCCAATAGAGGTGACGCCATCAGGGATGCTCACACTGGTTAACTTGTTATCAAAAAAAGCATACTCTCCAATAGAGGTGACGCCATCAGGGATGCTCACGCTCGTTAACTGGTTAAAAGAAAAAGCATACTCTCCAATAGAGGTGACGACATCAGGGATGCTCACGCTCGTTAACTGATTATTAGCAAAAGCAGACTCTCCAATAAAAGTAACAGACGATGGAATGGTCACGCTCTTTAACTCGCAAAAAGCAAAAGCAGACTCTCCAATAAAAGTAACAGACGATGGAATGGTCACGCTCTTTAACTCGCAAAAAGCAAAAGCAGACGCTCCAATAAAAGTAACAGACGATGGAATGATCACGCTCGTTAACGTTAACTCGTTATCCTGAAAAGCCGCCGCTCCAATAGCCGTGACCCCTAGATAGATGGCAATATCTTTATTCATCGCACTGTAGCTGCTGTATGTCGCCCTACTACCAGAACCAATCGACAATGGATGAGGGAAAGTGTCGGTCTTGATGGTGATTTGTTTGGCTTTCTTTAGGCTAGTGTCCGCTGTGTTCGTCACCTCTATGGTAAAGGTGATGCCCCCATTTGGCACAGCCTCTTTCCAGACTTTAGGGGCGGTGTAGACGCCAGTACTGGCATCGATTGTACCGTATTTGTTAGCGGTATTGCCCATTATACTCCAGCTAAGAGGTCTATTGGATGTCGCAGTGAATGCCACGTCGGTATCGCCTAGATGCACATTGTCTTCGCCTGCAATATCTGCTAGTGTAGGCGCACTGACGATTTTGACTGTCAAGTCATTGCTGGTCACATCGCCTATCGTTGCGGTGACGGTGACATCGCCAGCGGCTACGCCTGTGAGCGCACCATTTGTGGCGTTGATCTTGGCAAAGGCATCACCATTTATAATTGTCCAAGAGACTGTTTTGCCAGTTGGCGTGGTGGTGGCAGTCAGGGTAATCGATTTGTGTGCCTCTACTTCTGCTTGAGGCGACTCAATCACGATGGATGTTACTAGCTCATTGCCATTTTCATCTCGGTAGCTCGTCACCTGTGTACCAAAGATACCCGATGGGGTCAAATTGTCATCCGCCTTGATGCTCTCCCATAGGGCTTTGGGTAATATGACAGTCACTAGATTAGCATTCCCCGTGAAAGCCCCATTTTCAATCATCATAACCGATGCTGGGATGGTCAATGTCGTGAGTTTGTTTCCACGAAAAGCATTGCTTCCAATCGTTTTGACCGACACTGGTATTATCAGGCTTTCAACTTTGTCGCCATCACTTAGATTATCAAAAGCCCCCTCTGCAATCGCCGTCACGCCTAGATAGATGACGACTGCTTTATTGTTATCACTGTAGCTGCTATAGGTCGTTTTGTCCGCTGCTGTAAGCTCTAAATCAGGGAACGTGTCAAAAGCAAAGGTGATTTGTTTGGTCGTCTTTTGGACAGGTGCAGCGGTCGCTGCCTCTATCGAAAAGGTAATGATGTCGTTGGCGGATGGGGCTGTTCCTTTCCAAATTTTGGGAGCAGTATAGACGCCCGTTGCGGCGACGATTGTACCGTATTTGCCATCGGCACTATCACCCAGTATCGACCAGGTGGCGGTCACCCCCGTCGTTGTACCTGCTGTCACCGCGGCAAAGGTCACGGCGGCATCGCCTAGAGAGACCGTGTCTGCGCCACCAGTAATCTCGATGGTGGATTTGGCAATGACCTTGATGTTGACTGTTTTGCTGATAGTGCCAGCAGTCGCCGTGACGGTGACATCGCCAGCGGCTACGCCTGTGAGCACACCCTTTGTGGCGTCGATGGTGGCAATCGTAGGCTTATTGACTGCCCATTTGACCGCACCGCCTGTTGGTGTAGTCGTGGCAGTCAAGGTAATAGATTTGTCTATCTCGACCGTGGTTTGCGAGGTGATGATAGTGATGTCGGTTATAGGGGCCGTAATCGTAAAACCCGCATTGGTTGTCAGTGCATTGTTGGCGTTGGATGTGACGATGATTGTAATATCACCTGCCTGTTTGGGGGTCAATATGCCAGCCGCTGTCAAATTCGCCTTGTCTCTATCTGCCTGCGTTTTGAGCGACCATGTCACCGTCTTGTCTGTCGTCTCCACAGGGTCAAATATCACCTCAAAAACACTGTTGAGGTCAACCGTTGTCCCACTGCGCAATAGGGTTTCGGCGGTTTGGTTCGCTTTTAGCCCAACTGTTATGCTCTTAGGGAGTACAATCGGGGCGGTGATCGTGAACGTCGTCTCTGCTGTCACGCTGCTTTTGGCTTTGGATGTGACGACGACCGTAATCTTTCCGACTGCTTTGAGCGTCAGTTTACCATCTGCTGTGATGGTGGCTTTATTTTCGTCTTCGGGAGTTTTGAGTGACCAGATAACGGTCTTGTCGGGGGTATCGTCGGGGGTAACTTTGATTGTGAAAATCGTCGTAAGGTCGATTGTGCCAGACCCTACTTCTGCGGTGGTTGTTTTGCCCTCTATTGGGCTAATTGTTATAGCTGTAGGGGGGGGGGGGGGGCTACATTTTCGTTATCGCTGTCGCTAGAGCCACAGCTGCTCATCAATAGCGTCATTGGGGCAACTGCCAACAATAGGACGCGCATCATTTGGGTTTTTAGATTGTGTATCATCATTGTTTTTATTTTGTTATAAGATTATTAATAAGTAACAAACATACTACAAAAGTCCGACAATAAAGAGCGTTTAGTGTTAAAAGTGTTACCACAGGGTTTTCATTTTTGTCTTGATAGGTTGTGTATTGTAGGGGCGAACCCGTGTGTTCGCCCTATTTGGGCGGAGGTAAACCCCGCCCCTACGGTTGATGGATATATACTTGTCATGGAACGACCCAACAACAACAGCAAGGGGACATGTCCCCTTGCTGTTGTTCGGTATGGATTGTATCGGTATCATCGTAGTCATTGTAGGGGCAGGGCTTGCCTCTGCCCGACGTGTGTTCGCCCCTACGGATTAGTTTGTCTAATTTAATTTGTCACCATTAGGCTTTTCGTAGGTCGTCACCTTTTTACCGAAGACTTTGGCTGGCGTCAGATCTGCATCTGCCTCTATGATGTCCCATAATGCTTGGGTGAGCACAACTTTCGTTAGGTTAGGATTACCGTCAAAAGCCGCCTCTCCAATAAAAGTAACAGACGATGGAATGCTCACGCTGGTTAACTGGTTACCATAAAAAGCATACTCTCCAATAAAGGTGACAGAGGATGGGATGGTCACACTTTTTAAATTATTCGAAGTAATAGCATATCTTGTAATAACGGTAATGTCGCCTTGGTTTGTTTTGAAAGTAAGAGCGCCGTTATTATTCATTGTATATTTGTCTTTATTTACACTCGTCACTGTCACGCCAGCTGTGCCTTTTTTTAATTCTGTACCGCCCCCTATATTTTTAATAATGTAAGGACCTGCTGCAAATGTAAATAAGGCATCTAAATTGCCTTTGTATTTATTATACAATGTTGCGCTCATCGTTATCTCATTTAAAGCATTATAAACAAAAACATGTTTTCCAATAGAGGTGACGGAAGATGAGATGGTCACGCTGGTTAACTGGTTACTATAAAAAGCAAATTCCCCAATAGAGGTGACGCCATCTGGGATGATTACACTGGTTAACTGATTATTCTGAAAAGCATGTCCTCCAATAGAGGTGACGCCATCTGGAATGGTTACGCTGGTTAACCGGTTACCATAAAAAGCAGACGCTCCAATAGAGGTGACGCCATCAGGGATGGTCACGCTTTTTAACTGGTTACCCTGAAAAGCCGCCTCTCCAATAAAAGTAACAGACGATGGAATGCTCACGCTGGTTAACTGGCTACCATAAAAAGCAGACGCTCCAATAAAAGTAACAGACGATGGAATGATCACGCTCGTTAACGTTAACTGGTTATCCTGAAAAGCCGCCGCTCCAATAGCCGTGACCCCTAGATAGATGGCAATATCTTTATTCATCGCACTGTAGCTGCTGTATGTCGCCCTACTACCAGAACCAATCGACAATGGATGAGGGAAAGTGTCGGTCTTGATGGTGATTTGTTTGGCTTTCTTTAGGCTAGTGTCCGCTGTGTTCGTCACCTCTATGGTAAAGGTGATGCCCCCATTTGGCACAGCCTCTTTCCAGACTTTAGGGGCGGTGTAGACGCCAGTACTGGCATCGATTGCACCGTATTTGTTATCTGTATTGCCCATTATACTCCAGCTAAGAGGTCTATTGGATGTCGCAGTGAATGCCACGTCGGTATCGCCTAGATGCACATTGTCTTCGCCTACAATATCGGCTAGTGTAGGCGCACTGACGATTTTGACTGTCAAGTCATTGCTGGTCACATCGCCTATCGTTGCGGTGACGGTGACATCGCCAGCGGCTACGCCTGTGAGCGCACCCGTTGTGGCGTTGATCTTGGCAAAGGCATCACCATTTATAATTGTCCAAGAGACTGTTTTGCCAGTTGGCGTGGTGGTGACAGTCAGGTTAATCAATTTCTGTGCCTCTACTTCTGCTTGAGGAGACTCAATCACGATGGATGTTACTAGCTCATTGCCATTTTCATCTCGGTAGCTCGTCACCTGTGTACCAAAGATACCCGATGCCGTCAAATTGTCATCCGCCTTGATGGCATCCCATAGGGCTTTGGGTAATATGACAGTCGCTAGATTAGCATTCCCCGTGAAAGCCCCATTTCCAATCATCATAACCGATGCAGGGATGGTCAATGTCGTGAGTTTGTTTCCACGAAAAGCATTGCTTCCAATCGTTTTGACAGATGCTGGTATTGTCAGGCTTTCAACTTTGTCGCCATCACTTAGATTATCAAAAGCCCCCTCTGCAATCGCCGTCACGCCTAGATAGATGACGACTGCTTTATTGTTATCACTGTAGCTGCTATAGGTCGTTTTGTCCGCTGCTGTAAGCTCTAAATCAGGGAACGTGTCGGTCTTAATGGTGATTTGTTTGGTCGTCTTTTGGACAGGTGCAGCGGTCGCTGCCTCTATCGAAAAGGTAATGATCTCGTTGGCGGATGGGGCTGTTCCTTTCCAAATTTTGGGAGCAGTATAGACGCCCGTTGCGGCGACGATTGTACCGTATTTGCCATCGGCATTATCACCCAGTATCGACCAGGTGGCGGTCACCCCCGTCGTTGTACCTGCTGTCACCGCGGCAAAGGTGACGGCAGCATCGCCTAGAGAGACCGTGTCTGCGCCACCAGTAATCTCGATGGTGGATTTGGCAATGACCTCGATGTTGACTGTTTTGCTGATAGTGCCAGCAGTCGCCGTGACGGTGACATCGCCAGCTGCTACGCCTGTGAGCACACCCTTTGTGGCGTCGATGGTGGCAATCATAGGCTTATTGACTGCCCATTTGACCGCACCGCCTGTTGATGTAGTCGTGACAGTCAAGGTAATAGATTTGTCTATCTCGACCGTGGTTTGCGAGGTGATGATAGTGATGTCGGTTATAGGGGCCGTAATCGTAAAACCCGCATTGGTTTTTACCTCACTTTTGGCGTTGGATGTGACGATGATTGTAATATCACCTGCCTGTTTGGGGGTCAATATGCCAGCCGCTGTCAAATTCGCCTTGTCTCTATCTGCCTGCGTTTTGAGCGACCATGTCACCGTCTTGTCTGTCGTCTCCACAGGGTCAAATATCACCTCAAAAACACTGTTGAGGTCAACCGTTGTCCCACTGCGCAATAGGGTTTCGGCGGTTTGGTTCGCTTTTAGCCCAACGGTTATGCTCTTAGGGAGTACAATCGGGGCGGTGATGGTGAACGCGGTCTCGGCTGTCACCGTATCGAGGGCTTTGGATATGACGACGATTGTGATGGTGCCCGCTGCCTTGGGGGTCAGTATGCCTGTGTCTGTGACGGTCGCCTTGTCTTCGGCTACGCCTGTCGATTTCTCTTTCAGTGACCAGATAACGGTCTTGTCGGGGGTATCGTCTGGGGTGACTTTGACATCAAAAATTGTCTTTAAATCAAGCGATGCAGTCCCCAGTACTGCCTCTGCCTGTTTGCCTGTTTTGAGGCTAATTGTTACCGCTGTAGGGGGGGGGGGGGGGCTAGAAGGTGTTGTGTCATCGCTATCGCTAGAGCCACAACTGCTCATCAATAGCGTCATTGGGGCAACTGCCAACAATAGGACGCGCATCATTTGGGTTTTTAGATTGTGTATCATCATTGTTTTTATTTTGTTAACTAATTTAATTTAAGTAACAAACATACTACAAAAGTCCGAGAATAAAGAGCGTTTCGTGTTAAAAGTGTTACCACAGGGTTTTCATTTTTGTCTTGATAGGTTGTGTATTGTAGGGGCGAACCCGTGTGTTCGCCCAATATATCGGTATATAGGGCGGAGGTAACCCCCGCCCCTACGGTTGATGGCTTCGCCAAATATTGGGATGGTGTTGCGTGTGTTGGGATTGTGTGGAGTCGCAGTAAATCTTATGTCGTCATATCAGCGTGGTTCACACGCTCGATGGAACCATTGTCATTCACCGAAAAGTACTGGAGTTGCGTCTGCTGTCTCTGCTCCAAATAAGCCGTATAAAGTGCGTCAAATTGCCATCTCAACGTCATCACCTCCTCATAATTACCCAGACAAGACACCAACAATTCGGTCGCTTCGCGTACTGCATGCTGTCCGCCTTCTTGTGCTGTGATATAATCGCAAAAACCGCCTTCTCGAACAAATTTGGTGAATTTGGGAGACGCCTCTCGGTTAATCAAACAACGTAGCCCCACAGCTCTCGCCACCGACAGATCCAATACATCATCAAAACAAAACGCAATAGATGAATTGTCAATACCAAATGACTCGTTAATATGTGACAAAGCCGTTTGCTTATGCTTTATTTTGAAATAAACGGCATTAAACCGCTCCCTTTCTGCCAACCGAAAGGCGGCAGGGTTCATCTCGCCAGTCACAATCCCAATAAAGGGTAGCTGCCTGTCATTTTTTAGCCAATAAGAAAACCGTAATAGGTTGGTTCCCATGGCATCTGCTTCCGAAAAAAAACTGCTATTTTGTGCCCCTTTTGCACCATTGCTAAACACCCCGTCCCAGTCAAACAAAAAGCTTTTAACCAGCGACAACCGCTCCTTAAAATTAGATAAAGATGGCGTGAATAGACCTTTAAACGGCTCTAGCATAAACAGGTTTTTTTGCAGAATGACACCAACGCATCAGCACTTTTACCAAAAACAACTATCGGTTCAAATCTTGGATATCTAACATCCCGATAGGTTTTCCATTTTCGGTCACGACAATATTATCTACTTGCTTTTCCCTCAACAACTCGGATGCTTTGATCAGTAACTCCGACCCATCAACCGTAACGGGATCGTTAAAAGTCAATTCTTTAAGATCCGCATCTATTTTGTTCGGCGATGACTGCAACAAACGTCTCAAATCTCCATCGGTAAACACCCCTTTTAAATCACCTTTTTCGTCAACAACAGAGACGCATCCAAAACCATGTTTGGTCATGTCAACGATGGCATCTTTCACAGATTGGTTCATCGACACAATAGGGTTTTGTTTTCTGATTGCCTCGATCACCTTGACGGTCATCAGTCGCGTATGCTCAAAAAATTGATCTGTACCCAAAGATGTAAAGTTGTTTTGGGTTAACTGTGTCATGAGTTTATAAGGCACCGTAATGGTATGCACCCCGATATCTAGTGCATTTCGGACATGCTCAACATTTCTCACTGAAGAGAACATGATTTTTGTATCATAACCATAGTGGTCGACGGCTTCGACACAATCCGCAACAAGACCAAGTGCGTCATGGCCTTGATCCTGCAACCGTCCCACAAGTGGGCAAACATAAGAGGCCCCTGCTGCCATCGCCATATAGGCTTGCTGCAACGTATATACCAAATGGACATTCACTAACAAGCCTTTATCCCTAAGCATTTTACAGGCTTTTACACCTTCCAAAGAAACTGGAATTTTGAACACCGTATGCTCTTTGGATAACCCAATGCCGAGCAACCTGTCCGCCTCTGACACAATATCCTCTGCGGTCTCACCCAATGCTTCAATTTGCAAAATGGGGACTATCTTTGACAATTCGACAATCAAACCATCGATATCCGTCACACCATGTCGGTGCATAAATGTCGGTGTCGTCGTCAATCCTGTCAAAAAGCCTAACCGAAAAGCCTCTTTAATTTCGTTAATATCTGCTGAATCTAAGTATAATTCCATAATGGTTATTGTCTATATGATACTTCTAAATTATGTAAATCTATTAAAGGTTTTAAAAACTCTTCTAACTCGTCATATTGTAACTGACTGGCAGCGTCACACTTGGCCTCTTCTGGGCGGGGGTGCACTTCCAAAAAGAGGCCATCTATTCCCGCTGCAACTGCCGCTCGCGACAATGTCGGCAAAAATTGCCGCTCGCCACCAGACGGGTCTGCACTCGGGATACCGTATTTGCGAATACTATGGGTCGCATCAAAAATAACAGGGAATCCCGTCTCATTCATATAATAAAAACTTCGAGGGTCAACGACCAAATCATTATAGCCAAACGTATAACCACGCTCGGTCAATAGCACTTGATCATTGCCCGAATCTACGCATTTCATAGCGGGTTTCATCATATTGTCGGGCGCCAAAAACTGCCCGTGCTTTATATTAATCGCTTTACCTGTTTTGGCCGCAGCCACAAGCAACTCTGATTGCATACAGAGATAAGCTGGAATTTGTATGATATCCAACACTTCGCCCGCAGGTGCTGCTTGCGAGGGATAATGGATGTCCGATACAATGCTAAAACCAAACTGTTCCTTGATTTTTTGTAAAATCTTGAGACCCTCTTCCAACCCTGGACCAGTATAATAGTCCAAAGAACTACGGTTGTCTTTGGTAAACGATGATTTAAAAAAGGTCGGGATTTTGAGTCTCTCAGACACTTCTTTTATTTTTTCTGCTGTCCGCATCATAACGTCGTCGGACTCAATCACACAAGGTCCCGAAATCAAAAACAACGTATCTGCACCGCAAGCAATATTGCCTATATTAACAAGTCTTTTTTTCATTACATTCTTCTATACAAGTCTTTTATCATGTCCAAATTGACCACATTTTTCCAATCTGCTCCCATCGCATGGTGCCACATATGCTCTAATTTAATCGCCACTTGCGCCATTTCGGTAATTTGGCGATCGGTCCAATCCGCAGACAATCCTGTCGGGATTTCAATCGCATGTTGATTGACCATTTGTTTGAACTCATTAACGCCTTTTGGATAATAGTCCTCCAAATGATTAAACGCAATACAATTGGCAATACCGTGTTTCATCCCAAATACAACCGACAATCCATACGACAACGCATGGCAAACACCCACTTCCGAATAGGTCAACGACAACCCACCAAACAAAGAGGCCACCATAAGTTTCTCATTATTGTCGGGTGTCTGTCCGCTACCCTCGCCCAAATAAACCGCTCGACAAAGGGCAAGAGACTGATCCGCATACGCCTTGGAGTAAGTGTTGAATTTGATGCCATTTTCGGATTCAATACAATGGATATAACAATCCATTCCTGTATAAAACCACTGATTTTTTGGAACCGACACAATCAAATCGGGATCCAAAATGACTTGATTGAAAACCGTCCATTCACATTTGAGACCTAATTTTTTTTCTGGTCCAGTGAGTACTGCTGTCATAGAGCATTCAGCTCCCGTACCCGAAATTGTCGGCACGCCAACACTATATATACCCGGTTGCTTGACCAGATTGAGCCCTTGGTACAAAGTCGAAGAGCCCTCGTTCGTGAACATCAACGACGTCGCTTTGGCTATATCCATGATAGAGCCACCACCAATCCCAATAATACCGCTCGGCAGTCCCTTTTCGCTGATGATCTCATCTCTCAAACGGTCAATTTGATCTGTTTTGGGTTCGTAACAATCAATATCAATAAATCGAATAACATCCTCGTCATGAACAGGGATCGTCTCGACAAAAGCAGACTCTTTAAAATAATTGTCAACCACAAAAACCATAAACCCCTGATTGGTCAATCGCTTTGGTTGCAGGATTTCATCTAATTTTTGAAAAGTCCCCCTTCCAAATATTGTTTTTTCAATGCCTTTTGTATTGTTCATCTTACAAAATTAAGTCAATGCCTCTTTTATACATTTGGCTAATTGCTCACCGAGGACATCTATCTCATCCTTGGTCCAGCTTCCTCGGATGCCCAAAGAAACAAGCCGTCCAATCACATCTTGAGACTTTGGCAATTCCAAACGCTCATAATCCTGTGGTGCTCCCAGCTCATGAATTGGCAATTTATAAGCCGTTTTGAGACCCTTGACATGGTCCCATTGATTGATAAAATGAAACATATTCGTGTACCAATAATTGCATCCGCCAATACCCTGTTCATTGAGCAACTGCATCAATTTTTGTGTCTTGGCAATACTCGGCAAAAAGAAATTTAGAAATGTACCAGAATCTCCTTCTGGGTCTTCCATTCGTCTAAAAGTCAAGCCGTCAATACCATCTAATTTACTTTTGATATAGGCCTTATTATACTTTTTCGTAAGACGGATATCATGGAGTTTCCTCATCTGTGCGACACCAACAGCTGCGTTGAGTTCGCCCATTCTGTAATTAAATCCGACAATAGGATGCTGTTCCATTCCTCGATTGGCACCTATATGATCATGGCCATGGTCAGAAAAACAATCCGCTATCCGAAAAGAATCATCATCATTGGTAATAAACAAGCCACCCTCACCAGCAGTTGTTATTTTGAAAAAGTCAAGCGAAAAAGCCCCAGCCTTGCCAAAAAGCCCAACAGATTTGCCTTTGTAAAAAGCCCCCAAAGCTTGACCAGCGTCTTCAATTAATATGAGATTCTTTTCTTTGCACAGGGCAACAATATCATCCAAATCGGCCGCAGCGCCACACATATGCACCAGCAAAACCGCTTTGGTATTGGGTGTCAATGCCGCACGGATCGTATTAGCTGTCAGACACAGAGACTCATCGACCTCTGCAAAAACAGGCAATCCACCACCAAGAAGCACCCCTTCTATCGGCGCTACATACGTAAATGGCGGCACAATAATCTCGTCCCCAAAACCCAATCCTGCAGCAGCCATCACACAAGACACCGCCGTCGACCCACTAGAAACTGCCAAAGCATGTTTCGCTCCAGTGAATTCCTTGACCTCGGTTTCTAAATCTTTCGATTTCCAGACATTCGCTCTTACTTGCTCATGGTTATAACGGAACAAAATACCTGTTTCCAGAACATCCATGATTTCTTTTTTCTCTTCTTCTCCAAAAAATTCTGATCCCGGCATAATATCTTTATTATATAACAAGGCTTAGACGGTGTGACATTTCAAAATATCATATCCCAAACCTCTCATTACTTTATTTCAATGATAGTCCATTTAACTTACTTTTTCAAATACCAAATACCTAATATTCATCCTCGTTAAAAAGAAAATCCTCTTTTGTCGGATAATCTGGCCAAATCTCTTCTATATTTTCATACGGTTGACCGTCATCCTCCAGCTCTTGAAGGTTTTCTATCACTTCCATGGGAGTGCCCGTTCGTATAGAGAAATCAATCAGTTCATCCTTGGTTGCAGGCCAAGGAGCGTCTTCCAAATACGATGCCAATTCTAAAGTCCAGTACATAGTTTAAATAGTTACATGTTTGTTTTAAATGACCCTACTTTTTTCTGCGAATATAAAATTTTAAAGACTTAATTATATACTTTCCACAAACTTTTTCTACAAAAAAAATCAACTCTGGTCAAAAAATCAATATTTTAGTGTCAAATGAACCAATCAACCGCTTAATTACCAATTTTCCTATGCCCGATTTTTCACTTTTACACTCGGTATATTTAGTGTCTTGTGCTGCCATTATTTTTTACGCTATCATACAAACTATCAACGGACTCAATACCCAAAAAGCAAAAAAAACCATTTTGGGTTTTTTGCTCATATTGATTGGCGGTGCGCTCGCCCATCTCATCATCGGTTTTTATGACGATATACATCATGTAGGAATCGTTGGTATCGCCAGTATTGATAATATCAGCTCTTTTGGCGTGGTACTACTTTTTTTTATCAATATACTTCTTTTTGGAAATTTAAAGTTAAAATCAATTCCCTTGATCACTTATTTGATGCCACTCGCCGAACTCATCCTCAAAAGTGTCAGTAGTTTCAATCAAAATACGACAAAGGTTTTTTCTTTTGTCCATTTTTCCAACGATAATTATTTTTTCTACCACTATATTTTCATGCCACTGGCGTCTATTTTTGGACTATTTTTTTGTTATGTCTCATTCAGCATCCTGAAAAAATTTTACATCCAACACCGTAAAATCCAACCGCAACAATCCGTTACAACCCCTTTCATTCTAATCATTATATTGACAGCCTCTTGTGCGCTTTTCATCAGCTTGTATCTTTTTTATTACCTTTCACAGACTGTAACGAGCAGAAATTTTGACCTCTATATGGGCGTTATGCTGGCCAATATCAGCATCGTGGCTTATATTGGGTACCGAATTATACAATACCAGCACTTTGTCTTGATTCCACCTCTTGCGACGCCACATCATGACAAATCCATCACGGATGCGGACCGCAATTTGTTCAGCGACGACAATCTTGCGCTCATTTTTTGGATGGATATGAGTGTCGCCGATGACACCACATCCCTAGACAACCATTTTGGCTTGTCGATAGAAGACATCGCCGATGGCAAAGCATTTTCTCATTGCTATTTTTTGCAAGATATACGCGCTCTGAGCAACTGGGTCACGCATCAATCCGATAACACGGTACTGCAAATTGATTTGTCCTACAGCAGCCACAATCACAAACCAGTTTTGCTTCATGGTTTTTTGAAAAAAGATACCATTAACAAGCGCCCCGTCATCAAGTTTTTTGTCAAACACCATCTCCATATCAGTTGGTTCAACATACCCCAACATCCCATACACAACGATATCGCACAAAATATCTTTGACCGTTGTTATAATTTGCCGATTATAAAAAGTCCGACCATCACACTGGCAAAAGTCGCCAAAGACCTCAATACTGCACCCGCTATCCTCATAGAAGTCATCCAACATACCTACCGATTGTCTTTTAGCGAATTTGTCAACTTGACACGCATCAATCTATTGACCTACCATCTCAAAACACAGCGGGTGCCAAAAGACGCTATCCGCAGTTTGGTGGTCAACCTTGGTTTCAAAAATATGACCGAAATGGCAAAAGCATTTTATCGACACCGCCAACAGTCTTTTGACGATTTTTATTTCATCTACAAAAACACCGCATTGCCCGCTAACAAAGTAAAAGCACCCCATCGTATCTAAAACGCCTCCACCATCCCCGCTTCTATCACGTACATTACAGTTCGCTGCCACTAGGGCGTTTATTTTCAATTGATTAGAAAGCGCAGTGAAAAAATTAAGCAAAATTGAACGCCTCTCACGGTCCAACAAAATATGACGCACAAAAAAGCCGATTGCATCAATACAACCGGCTCTGTATTTTAACATTGTCCGACAATCATATCGTAACAATCATATTTGATATTACTTTGCAGCAGCAGGAATAGTTCCTGACAACAACTTAATGAAATATGGACCTGGCTCGTCTTTCTCTCTTGGTTCCATGGTAACGACCACTTTTTTGCCAGTCAATGGTACAGGCAATTTATCCAATTTATGTGGACCATCTGCAACAGTTTTTAAGAAATCCTCTCCTGGAAAAGGTAAGCCATTCCCATCATAATAAAATCTACCAGCCTCTGCATCCGTCTTTTTATTATCCGTAGCAAGAAGACCATCCGCACCATTTGATTTGTTAAATCTACCTAAAGAAATATTAGTACCACCATCCACGATCCATGCTTCATAGACAAAATCAGTCTCTGTCAAATCGGGTAAAACAAGACCAGCATTTTTAGTCCCACCGGGGTCCTCTTCAAAGAACCAAATGCCGTTTTTCTCATTGTCTGTATTATTATCAGATGGTGTTACCAACGTATAAGACGCCTTGATATCATTCTCATTAAAATAATTATCAATATTCATAATAGTCCCTAGAGATGATGCGCCATCATCAAAACTCCCTTTAAAAAGAGTAGGACCTATGGGACTAGCAAGCATAGCTTCATCCTCAATTGTTACAACAAAATCACCTTTTACCTTATCGTTCAATACTTCCATATGAATATCATTAAACTCATCAAAGCTCAACAAACCAATATAGTGATAGCTATTATTATCAAAAGACCATGCAATATAAAACATACCTTGAGGAGGAAGAGGCATTGTCATTAAAAGGTCTATACCTTTATGACTATCAGAATGACCATTCTCATAGCTATTGCTAACATACAAACGAGCTTTAAATGAAACCTTCTCTAAAGTCAATTCACCCGTTATATGGACTTCCTTTAGTGTAAATCTTTTTCTAAAGATCTCACTACCAGACGTACCCGTCACCGTATACACTTTATTGGCACCCAATATATAGTGCCCAATATTAATCGTATAAGTGCCATCACCGTTGCTTTCTCCACTCACACCCGATGGGAAACTACCATCAACTTTCCAAGTTACATCGGTAAGCTTATTACCATCAGAAGAGCCCTTAGCAAGATAAAAAGTCAATGTTTGCTGTTCACCTACCTTAATGACACTACCTAGCCCACTTACATTAATAATGGCACCGTACTGCTGCGTATCAGCAAAAATTTCAGTACTCGGTTCTTCATCAACGGTGTCGCTTTTTTGACAAGACGAAAACACCGTCGCAAAAAATGCTACAAGCACAAATAAATTTAAAATTGTTTTTTTCATAATTGAAATTGTTTTGTTGTTCATCATTATTTTACTCAAAAGTATGTCAACTCGTAACGACATGCATCACCATATTCATTACAAATTTAAAATAAATACGGACTAATTGAGTATCATGTTGTTTTTTTTAACTATACTTCTGTATTGCGGTTCGCATCTATGATGCACCCTTTCTAAAGTTTTCACAATAAATATGCCAAAAAAGCCCATCCAACAACCCAACAAAATAGGACGCACAAAAAGCCGATTGCATCTAGGATACAACCGGCTCTGTATTAGTCATTGTACGACACCAATGTCGCAATCATCATTTTGATTTTAATTTGTTGGAGCTTCGGGAATAGTGCCTCTCAACACTTCAATGAAATATGGACCAGGCTCGTCATTCTCTTTTGGTTCCATGGTAATGACCACTTTTTTGCCAGTCAATGGTACAGGCAGTTTAGTTAATTTATGTGGACCATCAGGATTTTTCAAAAAATCCTCTCCTGGGAACGCAGGACCAGTACCATCGTAATAAAATTTACCTGCATCCGCACCATTTGATTTGTTAAATCTACCTAGAGAAATATTAGTATCACCATCCACAATCCATGCTTCATAGACAAAATCAGTATCTGTCAAATCTAATAAAGTAAGACTAGCACTTTCAACCCCGTCAGAGTCCTCTGCAAAGAACCAAATACCATCATTTTCATTGTCAATTTTATTAGGATTATCTGATGGTGTTTTTAATATATAAGACCCTTCAAAAAAAAATCGTTCTTCTTCAGAAGTAAGAAATAGACTTTTATTAAATTCACCTTCAAAGAGCGTTGGCCCATCATGACGAGTAAGTCCACCAACATTATCAGTCGTCTCAATCGTTATAAGAACTGATTTGTCTTTCACGTCTTCTTTATGTACATTGTTAAGTATAGTCTTAGAATCCACAATTTCACCTAGATAAAAATCTATCCCTTTAGAAGTAGCCCACAGAACATAATGTTTACCTTCAGGAGTCTTAGGTAAATCAAATGAATGAAAACGTATTTGGGTATCATCAACAGCTACATAACATCCATTAATGCTTTCACCTGTCAAAATGCCCGATAGATACGCTTTATTAAGCGTAAATTTCACTTCTGCGGACTTACCACCAGACATAGCTGTCAACGTATATTCTGTATCTATGGGCAATGTGTAGATCTTGGCAGTAACCGTGTAAGTGCCATCACCGTTGTTTTGTCCAGTCACACCCGTTGGGAGATCCTTATCAAGTGCCCACGTTGCTTTTTCATCTTTATTAGAAAGAGTGTAGGTCACTTGTCTAGATCTTCCGGACGAAAAAAAAACATGTTCGTCATCAGGATGTGAAAGAATTATAGTTAATTTCACAGCTTTAAGTGTGAACCTTTTTCTAAAGGTCTCACCGCCAAGCGTTCCAGCCACCGTATACACTCTATCATCATCCAATAGGTAGCGCTCAGTAGTCACCGTATAACTGCCATCATCATTGCTTTTTCCAACCACACCCGTTGGAAAGTCCTTATCAACTTTCCACGTTACACCAGTAAGCTTATCATCGACCACCTTTGAAAGATAAAAAGTCAATATTTTTGATTCACCCACATCGATTGTACCACCTATCCCCTTTGCAACGGTATTACTATTACTGTCATACTCATCAAGCTTAATTTGAATACCCGGTTCTTCATCAACGGTGTCGCTTTTTTTACAAGACGAAAACACCGTAGCAAAAAATGCTACAAGCACACATAGATTTAAAATAGTCTGTTTCATAATTGTTTTGTTTTTGTTAAAATAAATTGTTTTGTTGTTCATCATTATTTTACTCAAAAGCATGTCAACCCGTAACGACATGCATCACCATATTCATTACAAATTTGAAATAAATACGGACTAATTGAGTGTCATATTGTTTTTTTAACTATGCTTCTGTATTGCGGTTCGTATCTATGATCCGCCCTTTCTAAAGTTGTTACAATAAATATGCCAAAAAAGTCCATCCAACAAAATATGACGCACAAAAAAACCGATTGTATCTAGGATACAACCGGCTCTGTATATTTAATCATGGCACGACAATCATGTCATGACAATCATTTTGATTTAGTTTCCAGCAGCAGCTTTTGCAGCAAAAGTAACTGTTCCACCTGGAAGTGCATTTTTAGTCATTGTTTTTTGAACACCACCTACGTGATCAGCACCAACTGCATCAGCTGGAACTGAAGCTACAACTAAAGGCTTCAATGGGAACGGCGTTGGTTTATCAAGATCATTTTTAGGCTCAATAGAAATTACAACCTTTTTACCAACAACATTTATAGGCAATGTAACACCAGTTGGCAAAGCACGAAAAGGGTTACCATCAGTGTCATTTTGAACTTCTAAGAAATCTTCACCTGGGAATGCAGGTCCGTTTCCAGAATAGTAATATTTACCCTCATCTGCAGCATTCAACTTTTCGAACCTACCTGTAGAGACAGGCTTGCCATCAACAACTACCCAACCTTCATAAACATAATCGTCTGAAAGTATAGGTAAAGTTAAACCAGCAGTTTTTGGGTCACTAGCAGTCAAGAACCAAATACCGTTTTCATCATCGGCAGTCGCACCCGCAACATCATTTGATGGTGATTTCAAGATATACTTTCCAGCAGCGGCACTAAAGTCACCAACTCCAATTCCAGTAGTACCAACTTTTGCTGCACTTAAAGTAGCTTCAGAAGCACCAAATAGCCCAGACAGAATTTTGTAAGGACTAGGAGTAACAAGATCACTATCTTTAGGCTCAACTGTCAAGATAAATCTTGTTGTTGCAACAAGTTTAGATGTCTCTACATCTGCAGTTGTTGCACTCCAAACATTAGGATCTCCATCTTTAGCAGCTTTTGTTATTGTAAATCTACCAGTAGATTCAGGCGTTCCACCTTTTACTAGAATCCAACCTTCATAAACATATTTATCTCCTAACGGACTCAAACCAGTAATTGTACTGTAATCGATAGTAGACATTGCTACAGGATCAGGAGTAACTGTTCCACCATCAGCAGCTGCAATTTTCAATGTATATGTTTTTTTAGTTTTACCATCTTCAGCAGTCACATCAACAGGAATATCTTTAGCCGCAGCTGGCAGTGCCATTTCCCAAACATTCATTTTTGAAATGTTCTCAGGTATATCGCCCTTTCCTGTGATTTGTGTTGTTGTAGCTGCTTTTATGAAAGCATCAGCAACTGTAAGATCAGCTGCACCTGTTTTTTTTGCACCTGTTGTAGTCACTTTTGCACCATCATCAATAATCATGTAGAGCTTTAGAGTTTGATTAGCAGGATCAACAAATTTAAGTGCAACATTACCGTCACTAGCAGGCTTAACATACTGATTGATGTACAGAACCCCTGTCAATCCCGTCTTGTTGCTTTTAGTAGCAGGTGTTGTTGTGTTATCATCGCTCTTACAAGCGGTAAACACCGTGGCGAAAAGTGCCAAAAGTGCAAATAGATTTAAAATGTTTTGTTTCATAATTGTTTTGTTTTTGATAATTGTTAATTAAATTGTTTTACTATAATTTTTTATTGCTCACAAGCATTGATTTCCCGACTTACATTTCGGCTGAATATCAACTCTCGTATCAAATCAAGCGCAAACTTACAACGAATATTGATACAACCTAATTATTTAGATTATTTTAACGAATGTTAACCGACATTTCATGCTTTTTATTACAATATACAACACCCTATTTTGGGGCTGTCATGGTAAAGACGTCACAACCATCCAAAACGTTGCAAAGCATCGAGAAATAAATTGTTAAAATATGATAAGATGTCACCAAAAGCCCCAAAACCCTCATAAAAAGTAAAAACCGTTAGTTAAATAAATAACCAACGGCTTTGAAAAAATCAATACATCGTTCCGTGTCTCAATCGCAAGATGTCAAAACTCTCAGCAAACCACTAATTGTTTTCATCTGCAACCTCAGTCGTTTTAAGAAGTGTAAACTCTCTTGTTACCGTCTTACCACCATACTTGCCTGTCACCGTATACTTTTGGGTTTCAGACAATTCAAATTTTGTAATAATAAGTATTAAAGCACCTAAAGACTCCGTTGATCTTTCTGTAATGCCTTCTGTTGGCAAATCAGGATTAATGCTCCACTCAATTTTAGACTCATCAACGACTTCATCTGCCCCTTCATAAAGCGAAAATGTCAATTTTGTATTAGGGTCATCCGAGTCGCTGGCCGTTGCAGACACTTCGATTTTCTCATCAGAATTAACCGTTTTACTATCCGTCTGACCAGGTGCTCTCTTTTTTACAACCATAGTGAGCTCTGGGTTTTTCTCTTCTTCATCTTTTTTACAAGCCGAGAAAACCGTGGCGAAAAGTGCTAAAAGCACAAATAAATTTAAAATATTTTGTTTCATAATTGTTTTATTTTTGATAATTGTTAAATAATTGTTTTGCTATAATTTTTGTTTTTGAAAAGTGTTGATTTTTCAATTTTCAAATTTGTTTTTCTGTTTAACATCAACCACTATGTCAAATCAATCACAAATTTAAGATGAACCAACACGTCATGCTACGATAAAGACGCAACAAAAGTCCAAAACGTTGCAAAGCATCAAAACTAAACTCGAAAATAAGTCATTGAAATCGGGCGAGATGTCTCACGAAACCCAAACCCCCATAAAAAGTAAAAACCGTTAGTTAAATAAATAACCAACGGCTTTGAAAAAATCAATAACATCGTTCCGTGTCTCAATCGCAAGATGTAATCATCTAAAAATACTTTACTCACTCAACAAAAAATAAACCTTCAAAAAATCACCAAATAAATAAACCATTTCAACCCCACTCTTTCTGCCCTTCAATACTGTATACGGCTTAGTCAAAAAAGGTAACCGCTCTAGTGATTTATTTTTTCGATTCGATCTAAATCTCTGTCTGCACGAAAACCAAACCCCCATAAAAAGTAAAGCCATTAGTTAAATAAATAACCAACGGCTTTGAAAAAATCAATAACATCGTTCCGTGTCTCAATCGCAAGATGTAATTATCTAAAAATACTTTACTCACTCAACAAAAAGTATAAACCTTCAAAAAATCACCAAATAAATAAATAAATAAACCATTTCAACCCCACTACTTCTGCCCTTCAATACTGTATACGGCTTAGTCAAAAAAGGTAACCGCTCTAGTGATTTATTTTTTCGATTCTATCTAAATCTCTGTCTACACGAAACCCAAACCCCCATAAAAAGTAAAAGCCGTTAGTTAAATAAATAACCAACGGCTTTGAAAAAATCAATAACATCGTTCCGTATCTCAATCGCAAGATGTAATTATCTAAAAATACTTTAATCACTCAACAAAAAGTATAAACCTTCAAAAAATCACCAAATAAATAAACCATTTCAACCCCACTACTTCTGCCCTTCAATACTGTATACTACTTAGTCAAAAAAGGTAACCGCACCAGTAATTTATTTTTTTGATTCGATCTAAATCTCTGTCTACACGAAACCCAAACCTCCATAAAAAAGTAAAAACCGTTAGTTAAATAAATAACCAACGGCTTTGAAAAAATCAATAACATCGTTCCGTGTCTCAATCGCAAGATGTAATTATCTAAAAATACTTTACTCACTCAACAAAAAGTATAAACCTTTAAAAAGTCACCAAATAAATAAACCATTTCAACCCCACTCTCTCTGCCCTTCAATACTGTATACTGCTTAGTCAAAAAAGGTAACCGCACCAGTGATTTATTTTTTTGATTCGATCTAAATCTCTGTCTACACGAAAACCAAACCCCCATAAAAAGTAAAAACCGTTAGTTAAATAAATAACCAACGGCTTTGAAAAAATCAATAACATCGTTCCGTATCTCAATCGCAAGATGTAATCATCTAAAAATACTTTACTCACTCAACAAAAAATATAAATCTTCAAAAAATCACCAAATAAATAAACCATTTCAACCCCCACTCTCTTTGCCCTTCAATACTATATACTGCTTAGTCAAAAAAGGTAACCGCACCAGTAATTTATTTTTTTCGATTCGATCTAAATCTCTGTCTACACGAAAACCAAACCCCCATAAAAAGTAAAAACCGTTAGTTAAATAAATAACAAACGGCTTTGAAAAAATCAATAACATCGTTCCGTGTCTCAATCGCAAGATGTAATTATCTAAAAATACTTTACTCACTCAACAAAAAGTATAAACCTTCAAAAAATCACCAAATAAATAAACCATTTCAACCCCACTCTCTCTGCCCTTCAATACTATATACTGCTTAGTCAAAAAAGGTAACCACACCAGTGATTTGTTTTTTTTCGATTCGATCTAAATCTCTGTCTACACGAAACCCAAACCTCCATAAAAAGTAAAAACCGTTAGTTAAATAAATAACCAACGGCTTTGAAAAAATCAATAACATCGTTCCGTGTCTCAATCGCAAGATGTAATTATCTAAAAATACTTTACTCACTCAACAAAAAGTATAAACCTTCAAAAAATCACCAAATAAATAAACCATTTCAACCCCACTATCTCTGCCCTTCAATACTGTATACTGCTTAGTCAAAAAAGGTAACCGCACCAGTGATTTATTTTTTCGATTCTATCTAAATCTCTGTCTACACGAAACCCAAACCCCCATAAAAAGTAAAACCGTTGGTTAAATAAAATCAAGGATATTGAGGAACGAGATTTTGAACTTGATTTATTGAAGAAGCTATAATTTTGTGAAGGAAACTAAAAAAAATCACTACATTGAGTGAACGTAAAAACGTCCGATTAATAGGGGTAGAACCACAATCATGGTAAGAATATTTGCGAGTCGCTATTAATTGGTGCTGGCATCATTTTGTCATGTTTTTTTTCGATTCGATCTAAATCTCTGTCTACACGAAACCCAAACCTCCATAAAAAGTAAAAACCGTTAGTTAAATAAATAACCAACGGCTTTGAAAAAATCAATAACATCGTTCCGTGTCTCAATCGCAAGATGTAATTATCTAAAAATACTTTACTCACTCAACAAAAAGTATAAACCTTCAAAAAATCACCAAATAAATAAACCATTTCAACCCCACTATCTCTGCCCTTCAATACTGTATACTGCTTAGTCAAAAAAGGTAACCGCACCAGTGATTTATTTTTTCGATTCTATCTAAATCTCTGTCTACACGAAACCCAAACCCCCATAAAAAGTAAAACCGTTGGTTAAATAAAATCAAGGATATTGAGGAACGAGATTTTGAACTTGATTTATTGAAGAAGCTATAATTTTGTGAAGGAAACTAAAAAAAATCACTACATTGAGTGAACGTAAAAACGTCCGATTAATAGGGGTAGAACCACAATCATGGTAAGAATATTTGCGAGTCGCTATTAATTGGTGCTGGCATCATTTTGTCATGTTTTTTTTCGTGAATTTGAGGACGCTAAAACAAATGAATAGTAAAGTTATAGCTTTATCCAAAGTAAAGGGTAACGAATAGGCATATTGCGTATTACCTCTTTATTTGTATAATCTGCAGGTAATAATTTCCATAATTCTAAATATTCTTTTTTATCAAAAGCTAATCCACCAAATAGTAAAGAAGAATGTCTTACGGGCCACTCTTCCCAATACATTACGTCTTTATCAAATGACCATGTTTCTTTGTTTTTGATATACGGATATAGAAATGAGAGTCCTAATGCAATATTTTTACCGTCTTTTGTGGTATAGTCAAAGAGATTGTCTTTTGGAGTAGATAATATTTGACAAATTGCTGTCATTGCATCTAAAGTAAACAAAGAATATCCATAAGGTTTGGTGCGTTTTATTTCCAAAGGAAAAGAACCATCTTTACTCATTTGATCGGGCAACAAAACATTTTTGTAAAAAGTAGAACAATAGTTTAAGACCTCATGGTTATTGGTTAATTGGGCAAATACAGCCGATTGCATTGCCCAACAAACACTATGATTATTACCATTATCTCTTTCGGCAATGCCATACTCATGGGTAGTCATCCATTTTAAATAATCGGAAAACCATGTTTTTATTTTTTTCAAATCATCCTGAGAAACGACTTGAGAATGTTCAATAACCATGACAGCTTTTGCCACTTCCATCAAATGAATGGTATCGATAATGCCAATCCCCCTGCCCGTCACCTTACCCCAAATGGCCTGACCAAACATTAAATTTGGATTCATATAAGTATCCTCATCAACAAACCAAGCCTTCAAATGAGGCATTAATTGTTTAATATATTTATCATCTTTAGTGACTATATAGGCTGAAGCAAGAGCACCTGAAAGTTGACTAAAACGAATCATTGCATTTCGATGTGCAACAAAATTATCTGGATTTGTCATGCCATCCTTACGTATATAGGAACCGTCTGGATTTTCTGGATTTGGCCACCAATAATCTCCTTCTGAATAAAAATCATGTATCCCGCCCATACTGCGTGGACTTTGAGCATCCGTTACGGTGATTGGTTTTGCTTCGAAATAAGAATCTGCTATTTTCAAAACCCGATCTTTTTCAATATCGATTACACTAAAACTGTTTTCTTTTTTTTTCTGAAGTTTATCACAACTAATCGCCGATAAAAAAGTAATAAAGAAAATGAGCAAAATAATTAATTTACTTGTGTTTTTCATTTTAAAAAGAGTTGTTTTGAAAAGGGAAATATATTTCAGGTAGTTATTTAATACCCAAGATTATTTGGTAATAAACTTGAATTTTTAGCAGTTTCAATAGATGGAATAGGAAACAAATAATCTCTAGTTGCATCAAAATTTGGTTGTGGCTCTAAGCCATTAGTTCCAAAAGCTTCTTCACCCAATGCTCTTCTTTTAATATCATACCATCTTTTGAATTCGAAAGCCAACTCTAACCTTCGTTCTTCAAGTACTAAGTTTCTGAAAGCGTCTTGAGACATTCCCGATACAACATCCGCTGGTGACGCACTAGGTGTACCATTTGCATTTCTAGCTCGTTGACGTATTTCATTGATATACCCTTCCGCTTCAGCATCAGGAGCACCCTTTTTTTCATTCAAAGCTTCCGCTGCAATCAATAAGACTTCTGCATATCTCATGGGAATATAATTTGTACTAGAAGTTCTACCATTTGCCCCTGTTACTCCAGGAAATCTTGTGTATTTGGCGATATATGCTCGGTCAACATTTTTTGTATTTTTACTTTTTTCTCGAAACTCTGTATACGGTACATTTTTTTCGATTTTATCTCCAACTTTAAAATCAGCTGTAACATCAAAGTTAACTTTTCTCCTGTAATCATTTTCATCCCAATCGGTAAATACTTTCAATTCGGGAACTGCAATTGCCCACCCCTCACCAAAAACAAATCTTTTGTTAGATCTAATACCTGTGATAGGAACGATATAATCTTGCCCAAAATTCCCTACTCTTAGCCCGCTAAAATCAATTGTAAATAAAGGTTCTTTAGAAACACCAATCTTATCTGCATTAAACAAATCTTGATAATTGCTTTCTAAATTCAAGCTATAGTCATCTTTGTTATCAATGATAGATTTTGCTTCAGTATAAGCTTTATCATAATAAGATTGTGCTGTTTCTTCTACACCTGATTTCTCATTGGATAACCCAAATTCTACTAAATTGCCCAATGTTAAGTAGACAGAAGCAAGGTATGCAGTAGCTGTTGCTTTGGAAGGCCGCGCTCTCGTCCCCTGTGTGTCTGGTAATTTCGATTGCGCAGCTTTTAAGTCAGCGATGATATTTTTATATATAATTGCTACAGTAGATTTTTTTATCTGCTTACCTTTTTCTGTATCTGTAATAGGTGCATCTATATAAGGCACTTCGCCAAACAATCGAACCAAGTGATAATAAGCAAAAGCTCTAAAGAAGTGAGCTTGACCTACTATATAATCCAATTGAATACCTTCATCAAAATTAAGTGCATTGGTAATTACCAAATTAGAACTAGCAATAATTTGATAAGATCTTTTCCAAAAGGGAGGAAGCATTGCATTATCATCTTTTAAACTAAAAGTATCAATATCCTGACGTCGTTGTGCCGTCCCTAAATCACCAATGGATACCATATCACTTTTTAACATGAGCGATAAAGTTAACTTTCTTCCCCAATACTCTTCTGTAGCCATAACACCTATAGCACCGTTAAGTACAGTTTGTAAATCTTTTGGGGTATCAAAAAAATTCTCTGGAGTTGTTATGCTCATTGGAACTTCATTTAGATCTGAACAACTCGATAGAGCTATTGTAAATACTAGGAGTATATATTTAAAATTTTTCATAATAATTTATTTTTTAAAGCTTTATACTAAGACCTACAGTGTATGATTTAACATTTGGATAACTTCCATAATCAAAGCCTTGATTCACATTGCTGTTGTTAGCACTGCCTACTTCAGTCACACCACTAGTTTTGTAACCTGATTCAGGGTCAGTTCCAGGGTAATTAGTAAATGTCAATAAGTTTTGTGCACTGACCGAAAACCTTACATTTTTTAAGTGTAGCTTTTCGACAAGTGTTTTGGGTAAGGTATAACCTAAAGAGATGTTTTTAAGTCTGATATAACTACCATCATATACAAAACGATTTGAAATACTCTTTGCTCTATTCTTGGCAGAGGGAACATCTGTATTTATGTTTGTGGGTGTCCATCTATTTAATGCATCTGTAGTTGCATTTGATTCACCAGAAGCTAATTCTAACAAAGTATAGCTTAAAATATCATTCCCATAAGAAGACTGGAAAAAGATATTTAAATCCAATCCTTTATAAGTAAACGTATTATTAAGACCTGCTATCCAATCAGGAGTAGGGTTGCCAATGATTTCACGATCAGCTGTAGTAATTTCACCATCGCCATTAAGGTCAGTATAAATGGGACTACCAATACCGGCATCATTTTTAAAACTAGCAGTTCCTTCAGGTAAATTACCGTCCTTATTGACTCCACGATAATTATAGCCATAGAATACCCCAACAGTTTCACCCTCTCTTAATACATGGGTTTGTTTCTGTTGAAAAGAACCAGGTGCTGAAGTTAAGAAAATATCTTCCCCATTAATCAGTTTAACAACTTTGTTATTATTTGTTGACCAATTAAATGATGTACTCCAAGAGAAATCTTGTGTATTAATATTTTCGGTTAACAAACTAATCTCAAAACCCTTATTTTGTATTTCCCCAATGTTTTTTAGGGAATTGGGTGTATCATAACCAAAATATGTAGGAACGGAATTATCTCCAATAATTAAATCTTTAGTGTCAATTTGATAGTAATCTAACGTCAAAGTCATCTTATTGTCCAATACAGCTAAATCAAGACCAAAATCACGCTGATAAGAGGTTTCCCATTTCAAGTTAGGGTTAGCTTGTTGATCAGGAATCAAAGCACCTACTTGTTTATCTCCAACAACAGAATAAATGCTTTTAAGAGAGGCGAGAGACTTGTAAGGAGCAATACCAGGATTCCCTGTAGCACCATAACTCGCTCTTAGCTTAAGGTTTGAAACAACTGCAATATCTTTCATGAAACTTTCATTAGATATATTCCAACCTAAAGCTCCCGAAGGAAATAGTGCGTATTTTTTATTTTTCGCAAAATTTGAAGCCCCATCTCGTCTTGCAGTGAAAGTAAGCATATAACGATTGTCATATTCGTAATTAACACGTGCAAACTGTGAGACGATGGTGCGTTCTTCTAATCCAGATTCTTGTTGACGTGGTGTTGATGCACCACCCAAATTAAAATAGGAATAACTGTCTGAAACAAAGCCTTGTGATTTTGCCCCATATCTTTCAGTTGCAGTTTTTTGAAAAGAGTATCCTATTAATGCTGTTAGATTAGATTGTCCTACTTTTTTCGTATAGGTTAAATAATTTTCTGAAAGAACATTGGTTCTTTTAAGAAAGTTGATTTCAGCTTTTCCTCCTTGTTTACTGGCTTGAGTAACTAAAGTAGACGGTTTATAACTACCCCTCCTTTGGTTTCTTGTATCAAAGCCTAAAGTTGTTTTGAAGCTTAAATCATCAATAATTTTGTAATTAAGATAGAAATTTGCACGATAATCATCAGTTTGAGTTTCATCAACACTTTCATTTGCGATTGCCAATGGATTATCATTATTGTCACCTATAGTATTTGTTGTATAATTGCCATCACTATCCTTAATGCCCAAATCAGGTGCAAACCGTTGAGAAATAGAAACTACATCACCACCTTCAGCACCACCAGTACTTGCTTGTGTTGCAACACCGTTTTTATTTGAACGGTTACCATACGCACTAAATCCAAGTTTCAACTTGTCTGAAGCCTTTACATCTATATTACTTAAGAACGAAAATCTTTCAAAACCAGAATTGACAACAACTCCTTTTTGATTAAAATAATTTCCAGAAACATAATATTTAATTTTGTTAGTACCACCAGAGAGTGAAAGTTGATGTTGTTGTAGATTGCCAGATTGATAGATTTCATCTTGCCAATCCGTATCAGCAGCTCCTTTTGTGTATCCAGCCAATAAATCATTCCTGTAAGCAGCATATTGATCTGCATTCAACAACTCTAATCTATTACTGGTCTTTTGTGAAGAAAAAGACGAAGATAATTCAACATCCATTTTACCAACGCGACCTTTTTTTGTTGTAACTAGAATAACACCATTGGATCCTCTTGAACCATAAATGGCCGTCGCAGAAGCATCTTTCAGTATCTCAATAGATGCAATGTCAGTTGCATTCGGAAATGAAGCTCCTACAAAACCATCTACTACAACGAGTGCTTGACTTCCTGCACCGATTGATGTATTACCCCGAATACGCACTGCAATGGGAGCCCCTGGCTCTCCTCCATTATTGGATTGAACATTAACTCCTGCAGCACGACCCTGTAAGGCTTGTTCCGCATTAACTAATGGAAATGCAGTGATTTCCTCTTCTCTAACAGAAGAAACTGATCCCGTAATATCACTTTTCTTTTGAGCCCCATAACCTACCAAAACAACCTCATTTAATTGACCTGCATCTTCCTCCATAACGATATCGAGTTGAGATTGACCATTAACAGCGACTTCAACCGTTTTATAACCAATAAAAGAGACCACTAACGTAGCATTTTCGTCTTTTAACTCTAAAGAAAACTCACCATCAATATTTGTCAATGTGCCATTGGTAGTCCCTTTCTCTGATACTGAAGCTCCCGATAGCGGCTGTCCTTTTTCATCAAGGACTTTTCCAGTTATCTCTATAGCCAAATCACGTCTCTCACTAGGTGTTTTTTCTACTGGTTGGTAATTAGTATCTTTATTTAATAATATTTTACGATTGTCAATCTCATAATCAATTGCTGTGCCGTAAAAAAGCTGATCCAATATTTTGTTAATACGGCGTTTTTTTGCTTTAATTGAGACTTTACGGTCAAGATTAACGTCTCTAACCTTAAACAAAAATTTAAACTCTGAGTTTGCCTCAATTTCGTCTATTGCCTCTGCAACCGTCACATTTGACAAATTTAGAGATATTCTGGTATTCTGCGAATAAGATAAGTTGGCATGAGACGTAAAAACAACTGTGGAAATAAAAAGAAAAAAAAGTTTCATCTTTAGATTTAATTGAAATAGACAAGACAAGCCTATATCAATATTTGATATTTTTTTCATATTTTTGAAATGTTTATAAGGTAATTATTCGTTTTTGTTTAATTGCTAGACTTATCGGGGAATGTGTCCGCATTTCCCGATTTTTTAATTAATAGTCAAAGCCATTCATTGCTTACATTTGGTTCATATCATAATTTTTTAATTTAATTAATTACAATTTTGTTATTTACAACCGTATATTCAATTTGATACACTTTGTTAAAATAATTCAAAACATCTTCGATGGTCTCATCACCAACCTCGATACTGGCATTGAATTTTTCATTTCCCAGCATCTCATTATTGTTGATAATTGACACATTATAAAGCCGTTCCAGTCTTTTTGCAATATTGCCAAACGAGACATTTCTGAATACCACATCGCCTTTTATCCACGAGGTATAAATAGAAGTGTTAACTTTATTTGTAGAAATCGTAGCCTCTGATTTATCCAACGTTCCCTTAAATCCCGGTTTCAACAACACTTTATTATCACGTTCTAATTCTTTATCTAAACTCAAGCTAACCGACCCTTCTACAAGCACCACTTCTATTCGTTCATCTTCTGGATAACTCGACACATTAAATTTTGTACCCAAAACTTCGACATCCAATTGGCTTGTTGCAATGGTAAATGGGCGATTTTCATCTTTTGAGACATCAAAAAAAGCTTCCCCCTCTAAAAAAACAGCCCGATTTTGACCACGAAGAAATTTAACTGGATATTTTAGAGATGAGCCTGAATTTAAAAAAACATGTGTCTCATCCGAAAGCACCACATCAAATCGTTTGCCATAAGGCACTCGCAACGTGTTGTATATGAGTTTTTCGACATCAGCCGCTTGGTCATAAACCAACTTAGATCCTGTTTGTAAACCTACCACATTCCCTTTCGAATCAACAACGCTTGTAGAGCCATCCGCTTTGATAACTTTGACTTTTCCGTCTTCTAATTGTAGTGTTATAGCGTCTTGCTTGGGCACTATAACAGCTTTATTTTCAGAGCCGAAAATCTCATTTCGAAGTAGATACCCAACACCCAAAAGAACCATCAGCATCGCGGCATAGCCCAATGTTCTGCGCAATAGTCTATTTCTATGCAAAGACCGCTCTTTTCGTATCTCTTTCAATAATTTTTTCCTTATTTCAGAAGGGTCAGAATTGCTCATACCTATCGTAACTGCATAATTAATTTCAATAAATTCGTTAAAAACAGTCTGATTTTGAGAGCCTTGAATCCATTTTTCTAAAACATCGAGATCCTCTGCATTTGCAGATTTATTCAAAAATTTCACAATTCGATTTTCAAGTTCCAAGGAAATCATTCAGATACAGTCTTTAGTCATTACAAGTTTAATACAAAGCTGATTTGCAATACCCCGACTTTTTAACGATAGTTTTTAAAAAAATATTTTTTTTGCTTGATGTTATAAAAAATGAAATTTTTATTTTACATTGTAAAACTATGAAATGGGGGAAATCAAACTTTCATAACAATACAATACTGGTATCTGCGCTAAAAAAAGGAGAAGAAAACGCATATATGTACTTGCTAGATACTCATCACAAAAGGCTTCATGCTTATGCTTATTCTCTGATCAACGATAATGCAATGGCACAAGATATTGTCCAGAATGTTTTTTTGAAAACTTGGCAATCTCGCAAAAAACTAGATGATAAATTCCCCATTCAAAATTTTCTCTACAAATTGATTTACAATGAATTCGTCAATACTTATCAAAAAAATCAGGCAACCATGACCTTGCAAAAAAAGTATATAGAATCATTGAACGAAATTGTTGAACAATCAGAAAGTGCGGATTTTGGCAAAAAGATAGAAACTGTAATGGCAGAGGTCTCCAACTTACCAGCCAAATGCCGCAAGGTTTTTCTTCTCAGCAAAAAAGATGGTCTCACAAATATCGAAATAGCGGACTATTTGCATATCTCGATAAAAAGTGTTGAATCACATATCACAAAAGCCTTTTCAACACTTAAAAAAAAGGTGCGAAAGCAAGCTTAAATACCTCAAAATAAAATCAAATTCACTAATTTCAAACCAAAACCATCTCGGTATATTACTGCCTCAATATGTCAAATCGACCATTTATAGGGTCTGGTTTAAAAGGACGATTCTCTCGTGGCAGCACACCTGACGGCTCCAAAATATAAAAATAAGAACCTGGCAATTCACCTTTGCCATCCCAATCATTTTTATAATCCTCTGACGAATAAATCAGCGACCCCCAACGTGAATATATCGAAATTTTAGCATCGTTATATTGATCCAAATTAGGGAAATACAGCGTGTCATTCAACCCGTCTCCATTGGGTGTAATGACATTTCCCGAACAAATGGGACATTGGTTTTGAATTTTAACATTGCCCGAACTTGCATTTCCACAATCATCTAAAATCGTAAAACCATAATAATCTGTAACTTGAGGCACATTGCCGATTGATTTTGAAACATCATGTTTGGCTACAAACGGTGCATCCGCCAAAACAATGGTCTCACCGTCTTCCCAAATCACGGTATAGGGCGGGTAACCCTCAGAAACTTCTACAGAAACCTCTGATGTTTCATCAAACGTACCACAACGAAAATCACCACACAGCACAGCGCCAGTTGTTTTCACTTGAATCGGCTTGTAGTCATCAATGATGAGGGTCTCGACAATTGGTGGACCAGGTCTACCATCACAATCGGAGTCCACATCAAAAACAACTTTTATCTCTTCGTCTGCCTCCTCTTGGTTGTCAGCCTTGGCGTTTATAGCAACTTCGACTGTTCGTATTGTTTTGGTAAACCGTAAAACCCGCGGTATCGAATTAAAATCAATACCTTCTGTTGCATTTCCACTAACCGCTATCTCGATATCATCTCCGCCAAAATCATTTGTCCGACTAAAAATAAACTTTGCACCCTCGCACCCTTCTTTTACACGATTGGTACCAGAAACCGTTTTTGTTTCAATATCGAGCCCAATCACTTGAAAACCAGAAAAAAAAGAAAACCCTGCATAAATACCACCATCTTGAAGAATCCCAACATGCATGACATTTTGATAATCGATGATAATCCTATGGCCTGCCACGTCAAAATTATCAAAAGCGTACAAACTCCATCCTGTATCACCTAATTCCACAGGATCATCCATCAATACCTGTCCATTAATACTTGGATGTTGAACCGCTGTTTCTGATTGCAATTGAGGTGTCAGTATATAACCCGTATACGGAAGTCGTCCATTTTGATTTCGACGATAAGGCAAATTGAAATCCACTGTTTCAATATGGTTTGAGCCAGTACAAGACAGGCTTGGCAAAACTGTAATATCATGCTCGCATCCCTCCCCCGAACTTTGCACAATTAACACGGGAGCATTGGATTGTACAAAAGAATATGACCTTGGCGTTCGACCGTCACCGCTAAGAAAAATATAATAATCGCCTGCTCTTTGTAAACGTATCCGACTTACCCCATTACGATTTGTAATTGAGAGGTCGGTGTTATCCTCAGTAGACACAATCATGGCATTTTCTATATTAAGACCAACACGACCCTGCCCTCTAATTATCATATATTGTGTCCCCGAAAGGCTTTCTGGTATTAATTGATCTGCCACTGTATCCGCACAAACAGGCGGAGCATCACGTGGATGAGACACCGTCATCGAAATCGGTTTTGACGATTCTATTAGCTGCCCTAGCTCATTATTTCTGGATGTTCCTCTCATCTCATACAAATAACTTTCGCCAGCATTGAGCGTGATAAATGGCAGATTATTTTTTGTAATAACGGTATTATTTTCAACTGCCATAAAGCCAAAATAGCAAGTGGACGCCCGATAATAAATTAACCGAAACCGTTTTCCCAATGATTCAGGTGCCTTACTTGTCATCGAGTAATTCCCCTTAATATGAGGCTCTCTCGAGTCCCCTGCTTGATTTCTCACATTAACCGAAACTGGGTGGCTTGTCCAAATAATCAGACCAGCTTGTCGATTAATTTGATTTAGACCTATATGTTGATCCGTAGATACAATCCTATCACCCAGTTTAATGAGCCGTGGTATCCCTTTTGTCACCGTTGTTCTCGCAACATCTGTGCCATCTCCCTTCCTAACAACCACGTCAACTATATCCTCAGACAAGGTCGAAAACACCAATTCCGTATTTACATTATAAAAACTAATGGCTGTTGGTGCAATATAATGTACTGTATGGTATTGCCCATTTACAAGAAAACTATTTGTAAAAACACAGAACAAAAAAAATAAAACTTTTAAAAAATTAGATATCATAATAATAGCAAATTAAGCCACAACATCATTTTCAATCTAAATATACTTCAAAAATATAATAGACTAAACTAAAAAGATAGATAACTACCTTTAATAGCAAAGAGGAATACGCTGCAATGTAGTATTAAGCAAAAGATCATCCAGCAATGGCACTTTTATTGTCAATCCACGATAAATAAACAAAAAGCCCACAAGAATAACCACTATTTTCTTCAACACAGCAAAAGACGATAATTGTTTGATCACAGTCACCAATCGGTCAGCCAATGTAGACTGAAGTTGACCATCGGTTTTTTGTATAGACTTTGAGACAAACGACTGTCGTCCAAAAAAACTATTAATAAAAAATATAGGAATTGTTGCCACTCCAAAAAAAAGCATTACTAGAATACTGTCGGCATAATTGATTTGCACCAAACTAAGTCCCAAAATAGAATAAACAAGCCCACAAGGCAGTAACCCATTGAGCATCCCCAACAAAAACACACGCAATCTAGAACCTTGGTTTTGCCTTATAAAACGTCCGAAAAAATTTCGGAAAGCACGCAGCAATGTTCTCGCAATTGGCAGATTACGGACTTTAAAAACACTTGATATAATAAGCAAAACACCAACACTAATAGACGCTATGTTGGCAAATGACATCATGTGCAAAGAAAGTCCCAATATCCCAATCAATACCCCAAGAATAACGTAAGTCAATGTCCGCCCAAGACCATACAACAACGTCCCTGACAATATCGACCATACGCTCAATCTATCAATCGGCACAAGTGCTAAAATAGGACCACACATAAAAATACAATGCAAACTGCCCAACAAACCCATCGAGAGAGCAAGCCCATACATCAGATGCGAATGGTTTTTTCTGTATAATAAGGCTTACCACCTGATTTCCACTGTATTTTGAGCGTATAAAATCCCTTGACAAGGACAGATTTTTTAAAGGTATAGACATCCTGATCAGATACCAAGGTGTGAAGAATATCTTGTTTTGCATTGTTCGAACGGTAAAACAAAATCGTACCAGCATCAATTTTATTGTGTAAGTTCACAATAATCTGTGTCTGCGTTGTTTCGACAGACACCGGTTGTTGCAAATTTGCAGCATTATTTTTACCATCAATTACTGTTTGATATTGAAGTTCATCTTGATAATACGTTTGAGATACAAGATCAAGATTGTGAGTTGTTGTGATATAAACACAAGTCACAATAAAACCTGCAAAACAAATAAATGACAATGTAATCGAAATCGGAATCAGCTTCATGGTATAAATTATTTGGAGATGTATTGTCTGGGCGAAATAAAAGTCACTTCCTGTTGATTGACCACCTTTCCATCAATCAAAACCTCAATAACAAGAGGTTCTGTACGGGCTTTCACATCTTTATTTTTTTTGACAACAAAAAACATATTATTAGAAATACCCGCATCATCTAGTTTAAAATACCCACCAACTGGTTCAATTTTATCATCACTATTTTTAACCCGAGCTTTTACATCATAATTGGTTTTCGTCTTGGACGTCAGTCTCATTTTATATAAATTGGTAATTGTACTATCTTCTCTTTTTTGATACGTCTGCCCAGAGACGCGCGTAATCGTCAAATCCGTATCCCCTCTCGAAAAGACAAAAGCAGACATAACACCCACTAAAAGCACCAACACAGCCGTATATGCCATCATGCGTGGCGTAAACAACCGAAACGGCGTGCCTTGCTCTAGCGACTCTTCCGATGTATAGCGAATCAAACCCTTTTCTTTCTTGATTTTCACCATAATATCATCACAAGCATCCATGCAAGCAGTGCAATTGACACATTCCAGTTGTGTGCCATTTCGGATATCAATCCCTGTAGGACAGACAACAACACATTGGTCGCAGTCGATACAATCACCTAGCCCTTTTTCGGCACGAGACTCGGTTTTCTTGCTAGGTCCGCGTTTTTCTCCCCTATTATAATCATAACCAACAACAAGAGATTGCTTGTCCAACAAAACACCCTGAAATCTACCATAGGGACAAATCGAGGTGCAAACTTGCTCTCGAAGGTGAGAAAAAACAAAGTAAAAAAGAAAAGTAAATACCGATACCGAAATAAACCCAGTAAGATTATCCATTGGGTTTGTTTGAAAAAGGCGAAACGTCTCGTCAACACCTACGATATAAGCCACACAAACGTGTGCAATAAAAGATGAAAAAAGAATAAACAATAATTGTTTAGATACTTTTTTAGTTATTTTCTCTGTCGTCCATGGTTGTGCATTGAGCTTTTGTTGCATCTTATAATCACCCTCTATCATATACTCGATACGACGAAAAACCATTTCCATAAAAATAGTCTGGGGGCAAACCCAGCCACAAAATACCCGACCAAAAACAGCCGTAAACAAAATGATAAATACAATAAGACATATTGTCCCTAATGCAAATATAATAAAATCATTGGTCGTAAAAATTTGCCAAAAAATAATAAACTTCCGTTCAAAAAAATTAAACATGAAAATAGGAACGCCATCCAACTTAACGAATGGCATCACTATCAAAAAAGCAATTATTAGATAACCGACAATTTTCCGTTTGTTATAAAAAGAACCGAATGGTTTTTTGGCGTATACCCAAATCCTCTCCCCATCTTTTCCAATCGTCGAGACCTTATTTCTGAAATCTTCTGTTGTATTTTCTTCTTGTACGATATTATTTTTCATTTTTACCTAGAAAACTCATCACCCTGAGGAGCTTTTGGATTCGGAGGCTTGCTTCCTTCGAGAGAGTAAATAAAACTCGCAACAGCATGCATTTCTTCTGGTGACAATTTCTTTTCCCAAGGCACCATTCCTTTTTCCAACACACCATATTTAATGGTTTTAAAAATAGATTTTATGTCACCGCCGTGCAGCCAAAACTTGTCGGTAAGATTAGGACCAACACCACCTTGACCGAGATCGCCATGACAAACAACACAATTCTTTTTATAAATAGGTTGCCCTTTCGAAACAAGACTTTCATCATATGTCACATTTTCTTCAGTAATACTAGGCGGTTGAGATTTCAAAAACTTGTCTGTTTGCGATTTTGCTTCTGCCATTTCCATCTCATAGTCCTTTGCGGACGAATTATCACTGATAATCTGGTAATAAGAGAAATAACTTAAAGCAAAAATAATTGTAATATAAAACAACGCAATCCACCATGGTGGCAAATCATTGTCTAACTCATAAATGCCATCATAGACATGAGTTCCCTCACCTGCGTCCACCAACGCTTTGTCAAAACCACTCAACTTTGCCCAAATATAATAAAAATTAGATCTGTTATAGAACGGTTTTTTGTCCCTCTCTGCCCTGCGTTTGAATTCGTTTTTTATCACAGAACCAAATACAAATAAAGAGACGCCAAACACAATCAAAGAAACAACCAGCAACAGAGCAACTAATAACATCACTAGGTTAAGTTGATTATCTGGTTGTTCTCCTCCAGATTGAGCCAAGACATTGAGTGCAGGCAAGCCAGACAAGCCTAAAATTATTGTCAGTGTTTTAATTTTCATGGTTATCATTGTTTAAAGGTATTTTAGAATAATCATCAATTTTTTTCACTTTTATTCGAAAAGCATAAATACTTAAACCAACAAAAAACGTAAAAAAAATCAAAAGCGATAGCAAAGGAAAAATCTCTATCCCAAGTATCGTATCCAAATGATGTTTAATATATTTTAGCATAGTTTTGGGATATTACTTTTCTTTATTTTGTCCTTTTATGTCAGTACCAAGCCTCTGCAAATAAGCAATAAGAGCAATGATTTCCTTATTAGGATTGGCCTGCCCTTTTTCCTCCTTATTCAACTCGTCAGAAATCTCTTTTGCTTGACTTTCAGCCATTTGCAATGCTTTCTGGGGAGTTCCTTTAGGATATGGAACACCCAACGTCATCATAGCACTCACTTTTTTTGCTGTACTAGACTTGTCCCAATCATCCTCATAAAGCCAAGGATAAGGTGGCATAATCGTACCATTGGCAATACTTGACGGGTTTTCCATATGTTTGAAATGCCAAGAATGACTATACTTGCCACCAACTCTCAAAAGATCTGGTCCCGTTCGCTTGGATCCCCATTGAAAAGGATGATCATAAACAAATTCCCCAGCCTTGGAATACTCACCACCAAATCGTTCGGTCTCCCATCTAAAGGGTCGGACCATTTGACTATGACAATACATACAACCTTCTCGTATATAAATATCACGTCCTTGCAATTCAAGAGGCGTATAAGGTTTGACAGCCGATATTTTCGGAACATTACTTTCTACCATAAAGGTAGGCACAATCTCGATAATACCACCAATAGCAACTGCAATAAGGGCAAATACCGTCAACGTAATTGGTCTCCATTCAAAAATCCTTCTGTGCCAGTGCTCATTTGTAGGTGCTTTATACGCTTTGACCAATGCTGGAGCAGACGCCTTTGTTTCTGCTTCAAACTGACCTGCCATCATTGTTTTGTAAAGGTTATACACCATCATCAATGTGCCAGAAAGGTAGAGAGTTCCTCCAACAGCACGCAATGCATAAAGAGGCTTCAACTGAACGACTGTTTCCAAGAAAGAGAAAACCAATCGACCGTCAGGTGTAAAACTTTGCCAGTTTAAACTCTGCATGAGACCAGCCCAATAGAGCGGAATAACATATAACGTAATGCCCAATGTACCAATCCAAAAATGCCAGTTGGCTAGTTTGACAGAGTGCAATTTTGTTCTGAACAAAATAGGAATCAAATAATACAATACACCGAAAGTCAGAAAGCCATTCCATCCCATACCACCAACGTGTACGTGTGCAATGATCCAATCTGTAAAGTGTGTAAATCCATTAAAGTTTTTCAACGATAACATAGGCCCCTCAAAAGTAGCCATACCATAGCAAGTCAATGCCACCACAAAGAATTTGAGAACAGGATCGGTACGCACTTTATCCCAAGCTCCTCTCAAAGTGAAAAGTCCATTGAGCATCCCACCCCAAGATGGTGCAATCAACATCACTGAAAAAACGGTACCCAAAGACTGTGCCCAGTCAGGTAATGCCGTATTAAGCAAGTGATGAGGTCCCGCCCAGATATAAATGAAAATCAATGCCCAAAAGTGAATAATCGACAATCTATAAGAGTAAACGGGTCGATTCGCCGCCTTTGGCACAAAATAATACATCAAACCCAAATAAGGAGTTGTCAAAAAGAACGCTACAGCGTTATGACCGTACCACCATTGGACAAGAGCATCCTGCACACCCGCATACCAAGAATAACTTTTGAAAAGATCAACTGGAATAGCAACCGAATTGACCAAATGCAACATCGCAACCGTGACAAAAGTGCCCAAATAAAACCATATCGCAACATAAAGGTGACGCTCTCTTCTTTTCAAAATTGTACCTATCATATTAATGCCAAACACCACCCATATCAATGTAATCGCAATGTCAATAGGCCATTCTAGCTCAGCATATTCCTTCCCTGCATTCATCCCCAAAGGCAACGTAATAGCCGCCGCCACAATAATCAATTGCCAACCCCAAAAATGCACATTACTAAGCATATCACTAAACATTCTAGCCTTGCACAACCGTTGAAGCGAGTAATAAACACCCGCAAATATCCCATTACCTACAAATGCAAAAATAATCGCATTGGTATGCAATGGACGAATGCGTCCCAAAGTCGTATAGGGAATACCCAAATTCAAACTAGGAAAGACAAATTCCAGTGCGACATATAGTCCTACTAACATAGCTACTACACCAAAAACTATGGTAGCAAGCAGGAAATTTCTAACGGTCGTATTGTCGTACGAGAAATGTTCTAAAATCGGTGCTTTTGTTTCAGTTTTTTGTTCGTTTTGACTCATGATTTTTTATATGTGATTGTTGATTTTCATCTAGTAATAATCGAATTGAAGGCCCCTCGAGATCCTCATATTGCCCACTTCTCTCTGCCCAAACAAATCCGAGCAAAAACAACAGAGCAACAACCAAACTCGCTATGACCATAAAAATAAGTATTATCATTATCGAAACCTCATTTTATTTTACCAGCAATATTAATTCTTTTTCGGGAAAAAAAAGACATTTTTAACCAAATAAAAAAAACTATTGATATAGAACTTATTGGCATCAATATTGCCGCAACAATAGGCGTCAGGTATCCTGCAATAGCAACCGATATCCCTAACGTGTTATAAATCAAAGATATAATAATAGATTGTTTAATAACAGCATTTGATTTTTGACACAAAATCAGCATAATATCTAATTTTTTAACGCTTTCGCTTTCGCAAATAATATCTGCCGTGGGGTTAAATTGCCTTTTATCTTCTGTTACGGCAACCCCTATAGACGCACTTTGCATGGCTTTGGCATCATTGAGACCATCTCCCACCATCATAACATTTTGGCATTTTTGGACATAATCATTTTTTTGTGAGGGGGTTTGTTCAAAAAATAAATCTTGAAAATAAGGAGAAAGATACTCTTTCATAAAATCATTGTCTCCACTTAACAAAACCAATTTATACTGCTTTTTCAAATTTTCCAAACAATCCTTTACGCCCGATTTCAGCGCATGACTCACGACAAAAAAGCCACAATATTCTCCATTTCGACTCACATAAACGGCTGAGCCTTTTGGTCGCAAATCCGAATGTGGCACTTTAACCAATTTGGAAGATCCAATCAAAATATCAACACCATCGACATTTCCTTTTAACCCTAGCCCGTCAATAGATTGAAAGTCCTGCACGTCTACATTTTCAGCACCGTCTGATATTTCACCATCACCTTTTAGGTAACCGTGTATAGCCGTTGACAGAGGGTGAGATGATAATCGACAAATTGTCAAAATAGCCAATTTTGAATCGAGCGAAAGTTGCTTGCCTTTGTACCAAACATCCGATTTATTTTTGTCTGTTATAGTGCCCGTTTTATCAAAAACGATTTGTTGGACTTTCGTAAGGACATCAATTTGAAAACCATTTTTGATAAAAATACCAATCCTCGACAATCCCCTTTGCAAAAGTCCCTGGGTCACAGGCACAGTCAATGACAATGCACACGGACACACGACAATCAACACCGACACAAATACATGTATGGAACGTTGGTGCTCACCCAAAATAAAATACCAATACAAAAACGAAAGTAGCGCCAAAGAGAACGACACAATCGAAAAATACCTCGACATGCGATCCAAAATAGACGGAGGCACAGGATTTTTGATCGACGGTGCTGACAAAAGGCCGTGTAAATAACTCTGATTGACAGGAAACTCAACGACAAGCTCTGCCGACTCGGACTCCAAAGTCCCACCAGAAAACACTTTTTGATTTTTGCTGATTGTCACAGGATCCGCCTCACCGCTGATATTACTATAATCAATACAGCACGTCTCCGACCGCAAAAAACCATCCACAGGAATAAAACCCCTTTTGCCGATTTTTATAATATCACCAGTGTCCAAATCAACAATTTTAGCATTTAACCATTGGTTATTTTCCCATTTGTAAACCGTCAACGGGAACAACTGCTCAAATGACTGACTAAAATTAATCGACGCAAAGGTTTTATTTTGAAACCACCGCCCTATCAAAAGAAAAAATATCAATGCCGTCAAAGAATCAATATAGCCCGCTCCAACACCCAACACGATTTCATACAGACTTTGACAATAAATCACCAGAATACCTACCGCTATCGGAAAATCAATGCTAACCGTTTTGGTCAATAATGACCGATAGGATTTTTCGAAAAAAGTCCGTCCACACCATAATATACTCGCAAGTCCAAACAGTAAATTCAAAACCCGAAACAAAATTTGAAGATGAGCATCTATTTGGTCTACAAAATCAAAATATTCAGGCAAACTCGTGAGCATACTGTTTCCAAACAAAAAACCTGCTAAACCAATTTTCAATACTTGCCGATCTTTCAACTCATCAGAGGCCTTTTCGTCATCTTTTCCCTTCATCGAAATCAACGGCGGATAACCAATTTTAGACAACTCTTCGGCAATTGTTTTTAGTGTCAATAGCTGAGGATCATACATCAATTTGACCGTCTGTTGCGTAAAATTAACCTGACTATGCGTAATTCCCTCGACAAACATCTGAACCTTTTCTAAAAGCCAAATACAAGAGGAACAATGTATTTGTGGTATTTTCAACGTCACAACGTGCGTATGATCATCATAATAATCGAGCAAATCACAGGCAATTTTTTCATCATCTAGATAGTCAAAATTTGCATACGACTGCTTGCTTCCGGGCGTTGAGTTATAAGCGTAATAATCACCGAGCCCTTTATCATGAAGAATCGCATAAACTGTCTGACAACCAAGGCAACAGAACGCATTTTCTTCGTTCAAAAATGCCTTGTCAGCAGGTAGCCCACAATGATCACAAGCTGTTTTCATGGCTTCAAAGATACCATTTTATATACAAGAAAATAAGGAAATATTCGCATATATTGCAACAGTCTTAGACCCTTTTTTATAAAAAAACCAAAAATAGGTTTACTTTTGCACCGTAATAAATGTGATAATAGTATTGGTCTAAAATTTTCGAACAATATATTTTGACTTTTCATTTTTACAATTTTAGCAGTTAGCGTCTCAGTAATATGCGGTTTATAAAACATATATTTTTCTTTCTCTCCATGCTCTTGGCAATGTCTTGTAATAGCAGAGAAGAGAAATTCACTGACATCAAAGAAAATGATGAAATAGTGGATAAAAGCAATTCCAAAAAAGAGATAGACCCTGTCACATTACCAAACGCAATAGAATGGTCTGATTTAAAGAACTTTGAATCTTGGAATACCCTATCTGATTCAGAATACTCGGTGCCGCATCTAGGGCAGTTTTATACAAACAACCGCATTGACATCAGCCTATCAACCACGTCGGGCGAGCCAATCGTTCAGGAGAAAATCAACCTCTACAGTACCAATGACGACCAGCTCCTTTGGACGGCCATTTCGGACTATCAAGGAAAAGCCATTCTATGGGTCAATCCATATAACGAGACAACGCTCGATTCAACGGGGTTTTTTGTAAAAATAGGTGATGAAAAAACCCATTACAAAGTCTCCCCTTTTAAAGAAACACCCATTAACATCATACAACTAAAGGAAAGAGAGAAAGTAAAAAGAAAATACCAAGTTTGTTTTCTGTTAAACCATCAGACAGACTTAAAAAAGCACTTATCTATCTGGGAAAAATTAATCAAAGATATCTACGATACCAACACATTGCTAAATATAAACCTTGAAATTGCCGTGGGAATCAACACATCCAAAGATAACCAAGTCAAAATACATATGGTTACGCCATTTTTAACGAAACCTGATGATGTCGTCAAACTATTTAATCAAGTCGAAACATCTACATTGGACAGTAAAAAAACATCTATCACGAGACCGCTTCGCTTTCTTATCGAAAAACTAAATTGGGAAGCCTCCGCCGAAAAACAGATTTTCCTATTCAGCAGCAATGCTTTTGTAGACAAGACATTGGTGGAAGAAAAAGCGTTGAAAGAGCTTCAAAAAACAGCCGCTCAAAAAGGCATCAAAATTTTTCCTATCATCCCATCCATCGCATCACGAGAAGATGAAGCATTTTTGAGGACAATGGCAATCTGCACCAACGCCAAAACCGTTTTCATTCAAAACACCACCGCTGACAAAACCACCCTAAAGCCGTTGTTTATTGATGACAAACAAAAGGCAGAATCATTGGCTGTCATAATAGACCGCTTGATCACCACCCCAAAAGCAAGTCCAAATTAATCGCTTGCCAAAGTCATTCTCACGATTCGTCCTTCATTATTTCGGACATTAAAAACCGTTCCACCATCGAAAATAAGGTATTGTCCTTTGATACCAACAAGCCTTCCTGTAAAAATAGGTACTTTATCCAAATTCAATGACGTCACTTTTTCGGGATACTGGCGGACAGGATACTCGATAGAAACTGGATCTAAAGTATCGGCAATGATATATGCTTTGGTTTCATCTGGTATTGTATCAAGAATTTGGTGTCTTACTTTTCGAATATCATCTGTGGCAATATCATTTTTTAGCATTTTCCGCCAATTGGTTTTATCTGCCAACAGTGTTTTGAGTGCTACTTCGGTGATGCCTACTAGATACCGATTGGGCGCTTCCACGATAGCCAGTGCCTGCGATGCTCCTTGGTCAATCCACCGTGTCGGGACCTGCGAACTGCGTGTAATTCCGACTTTCACACCGCTTGATATCGCCAAATACACCACATGCGGCGCCAACTGCATCTTCTTTTCAAACGCCAAATTACGGTCTTCTATCCCGAGGTGGGCTTTGCATAATTCAGGACGCATCACCCAATCCCCAGTCTGCGGCACTTCATAAAAACAGTTATAACAATATCCTTGTCGATACAGCTTTTTCTTTTTTTTGCAATGCATACATTGGGTCCCCAATGCACTTATCTGAATATCCGACCCGATATATTGATTCAATAATATATCGGTATCCCCAGAGGACAAATAATATTGTACTGGGGTTTCTAGACGGGTTTTCATTTTGGTCAAAATACCTTCGAACATGTCCGCAAGTTACGACAATTAATCAAGTATCAAATCCGATAATTTAACATGATTTAAAACGACAAAGCAATCTTAAATTTTGATAACAACAACTAATTTCGTATCATCACGTCATCAAATCAACATCAATTATGAAAAACAATGCTTTCCATTTATCACTTATCGCTTTACTGCTTTTTTCCTTTACGGGAAAATCACAAACCAAAGTGTCCAGTTTTTTTAGTGACCACGCTGTTATTCAGCGAAATTCAATGGTTAAATTTTGGGGCACAGACAATCCCAATCAAGAAATAAGAATCGTGGCAAGTTGGGGGGATTTTTACAAAACAACAACAGACGACAATGGTCATTGGGCAATTTCTGTCAAAACAAAAGAACAAAAAGGGCCTCAAGAAATTCTCATAAAAGGGTCTTCCGAGGTCAAACTCCGTGATATATTGCTAGGAGAGGTTTGGCTCGCCTCTGGTCAGTCAAATATGGAAATGCCCGTAAAAGGTTGGCCCTCATCCAATCAAGGCATTGAAGGATCGTTGGATGCCATCATGTCCTCGCGCAACAATGATATTAGAATGTTTACAGTGAAACGCAACGCAGTGTTAACACCCCAAACAGATGTAGAAGGCACATGGCAAATATCTGGACTCGACACCACACCAAATTTTAGTGCGGTAGGGTACTTTTTTGCAAAGCAACTAAATGAGAGTCTCGGCGTGCCCATCGGCATTATACACTCTTCTTGGGGCGGCTCTAGCATGGAAGCTTGGTGCGACAAAGAGACTTTAAGTGAATTTGAGAAAATCACAGTCCCAACCGAAATAGATCCCAAAGCCTATTTGCAGGGTGTCCCAACCGTGCTTTACAACGGCATGTTTGCCCCACTCAAAGATTTCAAAGTAAAAGGTGTCATCTGGTATCAAGGAGAACGTAATGTCGCACGGGCAAATAACTACAAAGCCCTTTTCACGAAAATGATTCAGTTATGGCGAAAAGATTTCAAGAATCCCAAAATGCCCTTTTATTTTGTTCAAATTGCCCCTTTCGGAGGATATAACAAACCCAGCGAGCTGCTAAGAGAAGCGCAACTCGAAGTCTCCCTCAGTGTCGACCATACAGGCATGATATCGACGTTGGACATCGGTGACTGCCAAACAATTCATCCCCCAGTAAAAGACGTTGTCGGTACACGATTGGCGCAACAGGCATTGTCCAAGACCTATGGATTTAGCAATATTTATTGTGACGCACCAGTTTTTAACAGCGTATTGTCAACCGATGACAAAAAAGGGTTAATAGTGACATTCAAAAAACGGCAAGCAGGACTGGTCTACAAGCCATCAGGTCTCAACAATTTTTATGTAGCAGGAATAGACAATGTATTCCATCCTGCAAAAGCCACTCTAAAATGGCAAAACATCGCCGAAACAAAAATGGGCGAAACAAAAAAAGTCAAGCAACAGATTATCGAGGTCAAATCGTCTAAAGTCAAAAATCCCGTTGCGGTTCGGTATGCTTTTAGCAACTGTCCAAAAGCAACGCTATTCAGCGCATCTGGCATTCCTGTAAGCAGTTTTCGATCAGATAAATAAGCAGCCTCCAAATACCCCAACTAGCGCATAGTTGATTGTATTCAACAAGCAATATTACAGTTTATCAGCTAAACCCAACTGTCTGGCTGCTCAAAAATTGATAGTTAATTTAAATTAAAAAAAAAAAAATAAAAAATTAATGCGTTTTAATAAAATAAGTTAAAATTTACCTATCATTGCGCCTTAAACAAAATTTAAATCGCTTTGAAAACAATATTATATCGTGTCTCTCTTTGCCTTACAGTTGGCATCATTTGTCTCACCTCTACAGCATTTGCCCAAGACAATTTCACTATCAGTGGATATGTCAAGGACGGGTCCAATGGTGAAACCCTCATCGGAGCATCGGTGGGTATCGACGATACCACCATTGGTGCTATTACCAACGAATATGGGTTTTACTCCATGGAAGTGCCAAAAGGTGAAATTAGCATCTCCGTCAGTTTTATCGGATTCGAAACCATCACTGAAAAAATCGATTTGAAAGCCAATCTAAGCAAGAATTTTGAGCTTGGCTTGGAAGATAGCGTTTTGGACGAAATCGTTGTATCTGCAAAAGTAAAAAACGAAAATATCAAAGAAGTCCAAATGAGTGTCAATAAAATGAACATAAAAATCATCAATAAAGTCCCAAGACTACTTGGTGAGGCAGATGTCATTAAATCATTGATTTTGATGCCCGGCGTATCGACGGTTGGAGATGGTGCGTCAGGATTCAACGTACGAGGCGGCAGTATTGACCAAAACCTCATTATATTGGATGAAGCACCTGTATTCAACTCATCCCATTTACTTGGGTTTTTCTCTGTCTTTAATCCAGATGCGGTCAAAAATGTCAAACTCTACAAAGGCGGTATTCCGTCACGTTATGGCGGTCGATTGGCAAGTGTGTTGGATATACGTATGAAAGAGGGGAACAAAAAGCAGTTTGAGGCAAACGGCGGTATCGGCACTATTTTTTCGAGATTAGCCGTCGAAGCCCCTATTGTCAAGGACAAAGGGTCATTTATTGTTGCGGGGAGACGGTCTTATATTGATCTTTTAGTAGGCCCTTTTTTAAAAGACGAATTCAAAGGCACCGCTTTAAACTTTTGGGATCTCACACTAAAAACCAACTATACGTTTAATCCAAATAATTCACTCTTTCTGTCAGGTTATCTAGGAAGAGATAATTTTAAATTTGGGGATACTGCTGGATTTAGCTGGGGTAACTATACCACGAGCCTAAGATGGAATCACCTTTTCAATGACAACTTATTTATGAACTTCACCACATTCTTTTCCAATTATGATTATAAAATCGATTTCGGTGATGCCAAAAACAGCATTAATTGGGCTGCCAAAATCGTCAACCTAAGTGCAAAACCTGAATTTACCTACTTTTTAAACCAACAAAATACCATCCGATTTGGTGGTCAAATCACCCGATATCAGATAGAACCAGGTAATGTTATTGCCGAGAGCGAGAAATCTGGCACAACAGACGCCTCTCTACAAAAGCAATTCGCAATAGAATCGGCTCTTTTTGCCGAAAATGAGATGAAGTTAAACGACCAGGTCACAATCAATTACGGGTTGCGGTGGTCATTGTTTGATTATATTGGAGCGAGAGATGTCTATCATTTTACAGACTCAGAAATATCTGGACAACCCAAAAAATATGTTAACACGACTGAGGCGAGCGATGGAGAAATCATCAGTCAATACAACAATTTCGAACCGCGTCTGGCAATAAACTATACCCTAAACCCCGAAAGTTCTGTTAAAGTAAGCTATAACAGAACAACGCAGTATATTCATTTGCTCTCCAATACAACGGCCTCTACGCCTGTTGACATTTGGACACCGAGTACCAATAATATCAAACCTCAAATTGCCGATCAAGTTGCATTAGGGTATTTTAGAAATTTGTTTGACAATAAAATAGAATTGTCTGCCGAAGTCTATTACAAACAAACACAGCAACTTATTGACTATGCCGATGGTGCTAATTTGACTTTAAATAATCTTGTTGAAGGAGTCGTATTGCCAGGAAAAGGGCGTGCATACGGTCTTGAAGTTCAAATCAAAAAAAATAAAGGTAGATTTTCAGGTTGGTTGAGCTACACATTGGCACGAGGAGAGCGACTCGTAGAGGGTGTCAATAACGATGACTGGTACCCCAATCGATTTGACCAACCGCATAACCTGTCTCTTACAGGGTTTTACAAAATTAACAAACGATGCAGCATTAGTGCCTCTTTTTCCTATGCTTCGGGAACACCCATTACATTTGCAACAACGCGATATGAGCAGCAAGGATATATCGTCGCTAACAATGACAATCAACAGCGTAATAACACACGCATCCCAGATTATCACAGATTAGATATATCTGTTACAAGAAAGACAAATCCAAATAGCACAAGTCGTTGGAAAGGGGAATTGGTTCTCAGCATATACAATGCGTATGGTCACAAAAATCCATTTTCTATCGTTCCAAACCAAACGCGTGTAAAGCCTGGTTCGACAGAAATGACAAAAACACAAGCAACACAAATATCTATCATTGGCTTGATTATACCATCGGTCTCATATAACTTCAAATTCAAATAATCATGAAAAAAATAATATCGATTCTTCTTATATTCGTTTCGTTCTTCACGCTGTCTTGCAGAGATAACGTAGATCTAGACTCTTCTTTCGGCAGTCCATCTTTGGTCGTTGATGCATGGCTCAATACTAATACCACCGACACTAATAACGACGACAATGATGACGAGGAAGAAGTACAAACAATCATATTGTCTCTATCTCAGGATTATTTTCAATCAACGGAGTCAAAAAAAGTAGACAATGCAACCGTATCTGTGACTGTATCCAATAGTACAACTACGAACAAATATGATTTCGACTACAAAGACAATGGTAAATATACCTGGACACCACCAGCAGGTGAGTCATTAGGAAATGAAGGTGATACGTGCAAATTAGAAATCGAATACGACGGTGTCACCTACACGAGCTCAGTCACAATCAAACGGTCGACCGAAGTGAAAATAGTTACTTTTAAAAAGGATGAGGAAGATAACAAGGAGGATGAGAAGGACAAAAGAGACAAATATTTTGGACAGGCATTTGCCAAGGATATTAAAGGTGATAAAGCCGATACCTATTGGGTCAGGACTTACAAAAATGACACACTTCAATCACTCCCCGATGATATAATCGTGATATATGATGCTTCTTATTCACCTTCACCTGAACGAGAATTGGACGGAGAAATTTTCTCCGCATTTGTCAATGGGACAACAGTAATTGAGAAAGACAACCCAGAAAAATTTGAGATAAAAGGATCACCTAAGCTAGACTTTTATCATGTCGGAGACAAATGCCGTATCGAAATCCACAGTATATCGCTTGCAGCGTTCAACTATTTGGATGCGATAAAACAACAAAGAGCAAACGCAGATGCAAGGCTTTTTCCAAAACAACCGAGCAATGCCATAGGAAATATCACAAGCAACAATAGTGACAAAAAAGCCTTTGGGGTTTTTAATGTCGCCGTTATAACATCCTTTGAAGAAGAAGTCCCCGAAGGAGGCATAAAAGAACCCGATGGCAAATATTCTGAATGGGATGTATTTAAGGAGTAAACTATAGATTCAGTCTTTAGTTTCACATCCGAGACTGTAAATTAAACTCTGTCTGAGATAGCGTTTAGTTTACAGTCTTTTGGTGTTTTAAGGCCTTTGGTCAATCACTGATATTGGTTCAATGACGTTTTCAGACAATAGCAAACAATGGCAGATGATTACAAACGGCTGATTACCGAACAAATCAAGATAACCAAAAGTGCTAAATCCAAGCTTTTATATCATATGCTATGTATAAAAACATAAATTGGCTATCATTGCATTTTAATCAAATCAACATACTTTGAAATCAAGTTTCTATCGTATAATTCTTATATTCGGTATTGTCTGTCTCACCTCTACAGCATTTGCCCAAGTCAATTTTTCCATCAGTGGATATGTCAAAGATGCATCCAATGGCGAAACCCTCATCGGTGCATCCGTGGGTATTGACGGCACAACCATTGGTGCCATTACCAACGAATATGGGTTCTATTCTTTGACAGTATCAAAAGGTAAAACCGACCTCTCGGTCAGTTTTCTTGGTTTCAAAACAATCCAAGAAAGCATCAATTTACAAAGCAACTTAACCAAAGATTTTGAACTTGAATTGGAGAACAGCCTGTTGGACGAAATCGTCGTATCAGGTAAATCCCAAAACGAAAATGTGAGCGACGTTCAAATGAGCGTCAACAAAATGAACATACAAGTCATCCGAAAAGTCCCAAAATTGCTCGGAGAGGCCGATGTCATCAGGTCATTGATCCTATTGCCAGGCGTGTCAACGGTCGGCGAAGGAGCGTCGGGATTTAATGTACGGGGTGGCAGCATTGACCAAAACCTCATCATATTGGACGAAGCACCCGTTTTTAACTCATCTCATTTGTTTGGGCTCTTCTCGGTTTTTAATCCAGATGCCGTCAAAGACGTCAAACTCTACAAAGGCGGTATTCCCGCACGTTATGGCGGCCGACTATCCAGTGTACTGGACATCCGCATGAAGGAAGGCAACAAAAAGCAGTTTGAGGCAAACGGCGGTATCGGCACTATCTTTTCACGGTTGGCGGTCGAGGGACCTATTGTCAAAGACAAAGCCTCATTTATAATCGCAGGGCGCCGGTCTTATATCGATATTTTGGCAGCACCTTTTTTGACAGGGACAGCAGCGAATGCCATTCTAAACTTTTGGGACGTCACCCTAAAAACCAACTATAGCCTTAACAAAAACAACGCATTCTTTCTTTCAGGCTATGTAGGAAGAGATAATTTTGGACTCCAAGGCGCTGTTGGGTTCAACTGGGGCAACTATACCACAACCCTCAGATGGAATCACATTTTCAGTGACAAGATATTCATGAACTTCACCACATTCTACTCCAATTATGATTATCAAATCCTTTTTGGTTCTGAAGACGAAGACAACTTTGACTGGTCAGCCAAAATCATCAATATAAGTGCAAAACCAGAGTTTACCTACTTTCTAAACCAACAAAATACCATCCGATTTGGAGGTCAAATCACTCGGAATCTGATACAACCAGCCAATGCCATCTCAAACGATAATGGCATCAAAAATGACATTTCCTTGCAACATCAGCACGCACTAGAATCGGCTCTTTTTGCTGAAAACGAGATGAAGTTAAACACACACCTCACAATCAATTACGGCTTGCGGTGGTCATTATTTGATTATTACGGACCGAGAGATGTCTTTCATTATAACGACCCCGAAGCACCCGGACTAGCCAAAACATTGAAACCCATCTCTGGCATCTCTGAGGCTAAAGATGGAGAGATCATCAGCCAATACAACAATTTTGAACCGCGTCTGGCGGTTAACTACACCCTGAACGCCCAAAGCTCAATCAAACTAAGCTACAACAGAACCACACAGTACCTCCATTTATTGTCCAATACGGCTGCCTCTGTGCCCGTTGACATCTGGACACCGAGCACCAATAATATCAAACCCAAGATTGCCGATCAAGTGGCATTGGGGTATTTTAGAAACTTGTTTGACAACCAAATAGAACTGTCTGCCGAGGTCTATTACAAACAAACAAAGCAACTGGTGGACTATGTAGAAGGTGCTACTTTGGTATTAAATCGTTTTGTTGAAGGGCAAGTATTAGAAGGAAAAGGACGTGCATACGGCCTTGAGTTGCAAGTCAAAAAGACCAAAGGTAAGTTTTCTGGTTGGTTGAGCTACACATTGTCAAGGGGCGAGCGACTCGTAGAGGGCATCAATAACGGTCACTGGTACCCCAACCGATTTGACCAACCCCATAACCTTTCTATTACGGGCTTTTACCAGTTTAACAAGCGGTACAGTCTTAGCACTTCTTTTGTGTACAACTCGGGGACGCCCATTACGTTTGCCACAACACGGTACGAGCAAGAGGGCTATATCATTCCCAACAATGACAACCAAACCCGTAACAACTTCCGCATCCCAGACTACCACCGATTGGATGTGTCTTTTACGATAGACCCCAATCCTCAAAAAACAAGTCGTTGGAAAGGGCAATGGGTTTTCAGCATATACAATCTATACGGCCGCAAAAACCCGTTCTCCATCTACCCCAACCAAACCCGAGTAGCACCCGGCTCTTCAGAAACCACCCAAACAAATGCCACACAATTATCCGTGATTGGCTCTATTATCCCGTCGGTCTCGTATAACTTCAAATTTAAATAACCATGAGAAACACAACCTTGGCTCTTCTGTTCGTTTCATTTTTGATGCTGTCCTGCGAAGACATCGTCACTTTGGACTCGACTTTCAAAACCCCGTCTTTGGTCATTAATGCATGGCTCAACAATACCAAAGGCGAAACGCAAACCATCACCCTCTCTCTCTCTCAAGATTATTTCGCATCATCCGAACCCGAAAAAGTGTCCGGTGCAACGGTGTCGGTCTCCAATGGTGCCAACATAATCACGTTTGAAGACAACGACAATGGGCAATATGTCTGGACACCTGCAACAGGTGAGTCATTGGGAGAGTCAGGAGATACGATTTTGCTCAATATCACATACGACGGCGTCACCTACACCAGCGAAAGCACCATCAAACGGTCACCCGAGATCATACTGATTACGTTCGTCGATACCGAAGAACCCGACAAAGACGGTGGAATAGAATACAAGGGCGAAATGTTTGCACAAGATTTTGTAGGAGCGGGCGACGCCTATTGGATCAAAACTTTCAAAAACGGCACCTATCTATCAGTGCCCAATGATTTAAATTTGGCGTACGATGCTGGGTTCTCGCCTGGGTCAAGGTTGGACGGTGTCATCTTTATCCCACCACTGCGGACCGCTGTCAATGGACAAAAAATAGAACCAGATGGAGGCAATGGCAGGGCAAGAGATTATTATAAAGTCGGGGACCGATGCCGCGTCGAGATACACAGCCTTTCGAGAGAGGCGTTCGACTATATGAGAACGGCAAAACAACAGATGACCAACGGAGATAATACCATCTTTGCAAGACCTGTCAGCAATTCTAAAGGAAATATCACAAGCAGCGATGGTGACAAAAAAGCATTGGGGGTTTTTAATGTAGCAACCGTCACCTACAAAGAAGTCCAAATACCCGAAGGTGGCATCCCCAAACCCGACGGTAATCCCAGTAATTGGACAAAACCCCAGCAATGAGCAATAACATAGTGCGGGTTTTGAACCCTAGCGCATAAAATTGCCCACTCAAAACACCAACCCGATGGTAGCCAATGAAGGACCATATACAAAGGGTCTCTATTTGGAAAACACTGTTTTATTTAGTCTAAAAACGAACCAATGCACCGATTTTTAACCAAGCATTGGAGTAACCCAACTCGACATTAGCGGCGAGGCTTTCATTTAAAAAGTAATTGCCGCCCGCATGAAGTGCTGTCACAAAAGCTGAGTCTGTAACAACGACGCCATCCGAGACCGTCACAACATTATAATACAGGCTCAACCCACCATAAAAGTCCACATTATCGGGAATATCATCAAGGTAACTCGCAAAATGATAGGACACTCTAGGACCAAAAGCCATATATGTATAAGTAAAATCATCCACCCCAGCACGTGTCACTCCCACAAAAGCACCAACGGACAATTTGTCGTTCAACCCATATTCCCCCATAAGGGTCATCGGCAACCTAAGACCCGAGCCCAAATACCCTGCGCCACCAATACCAAGCGTAGGGGCAACATCTATATTGCCCTTTTGGATGAGTTGCTTTGACTGCCCTTTCACTTCGCTATCGACAACCGCCAATACAATCAAAATACCTATAAATAAAACTTTTCTCATGACTTATTACTCTATCTAATGCGCCGTAAGTTAACAAAAGAAGATAAATATTGCAAAAAGGTGTCACAATTCGAGGTCGCATACACCCTCTATTTTAAAGGTCGCACCAGTCCGTCCGTAGGGGCAGACCCTTGCGGTTGCCCTATTTGGGCGACATTTTGGGCGAACACACGTCGGGCAGAGGTCAACCCTGCCCCTACAACAACACCAACCCCGAACGATGACAAGGGGACATGTCCCCTTGCTGTTATTGGCATATCGACACAAAAAACCCCCACTGGATTGAGTGGAGGTTTTTGATGCTATAGTCACTGGGTGTCAGTTATTACCGTCACTGGGTGTCAGTTATTACCGTCACTGGATGTCAGTTATTACCGTCACTGGGTATCAGTTATTACCGTCACTGGGTGTCAGTTATTACCGTCACTGAGTGTCAGTTATTACCGTCACTAGAATAACCATAGAATCAGCCTGTTTTATACCACCGTAAGAGGTCTGTCAAAAGTCCCTGTTCGTGGGGTTTTGACGAGTTTTGAACTACCCGTATGCTGTGTGGTGACCTGCAAAGTGTACTCGCCTTTGTCTAGTTTGGGGAGCATTACGAAAAGGCGGCTGGGTTTGTTTTCTATGAGGGTTTTTATTTTGTGGGGTTTGCCAGTGCTGTCGATGAGGACAACGCCGTTCTGTGGGCTGTCGCCTTCGATTTTGAGTAGGCTGCCTGCTAGGTCTAGGACACCTTGGGACGTGATATGGTCGTTGACACTGCCACTGACGCTGTCTTTGACCTCTAGGATATGCGGCATGACCTCGGCGCTGTCCATTTTCTCGGTATGGACATCGCCAACGGCGTCTTTGAGGATTTTGCCGGGGTTGGTATTGATTTTGACGGTATGATGATTTTTGTCAAAAGGCATGGTCGCACCGTGAAAAACCCCACTGATAGAGAAATTGGTTTTGATCAGGTCGGTATTGATGGTCTCGCCCTCGGCGGTGATTTCTTTGAACACGGCAAAAAAGTCATGCAACACCGATTGTGCAACAGCACGGGTGTTGTTGTTTTTGTTGGCTATCTTTGAGATGATGCTCTCGAGGTCGTGGCTTTTGACCTCTTGCGGACGGGCGAGGTACTCGTCGGGTTGTGCGGCGTTTAATCGGTTTTCGGTTAATGTATATTTCAAACTCATAATTGTATTGGTTTTAAATAATGCCACGCTTACTGTTTCTAAAACAATCCGTAGGCGCTTGCGTAGCTTTCGCATCTACGGATGTTGTGTTCGCTGCCGCTGGGGCTTTCATTTTCTTCTTGATAAGAAAACGAAACAAAAGAATCAAGCAAGATCAAACTCGCCTGACGGCTCAGACAGTTATCTTGCGGTGGCTTCGCTAACGCTCTGCCAAATGTTAGGGTGATATGTCGGTCATTGAGCGAAGTCGAAATGTCGATGTATATTGTATCATGGTGAAGGGGGCACCAATATTGAACGACCATACGGCACTCCGTGCCACTGTTGTACTGCCCTTCAGTGCATCCACCCGCCAATAATAGGTCTTACTGGCGTCGAGACCCGTCAGTGTTTGGCTGGTGGCGCTCGTCTTACCTCTGGATGTCAGATTATCAGCACTCTCCCCAACAAATAATTCGTATTCGTATGTGTAGGACTTAGTCACCCAAGCTTGCCAAGAGAAGGCAACGCCCGTTGCACTATCATCTACATCTGCCGCATCGGTAGGAGTAGTCAAGACAATAGGGGGTCTTTTCAAAACAGTCTTCGTTATTATGGGGCTTCGTGCGATGAGTGTGCCATTGCTATTGAATCCGTCCATACGCAGATAGTAGGGTTTGCCGTTCACTAATCTTAATCCCACTCTCCTTATGTCACCAATGAAAATTTTTATGTTATCAAGTTGTATAGCTGTTACTAATTTCAGATTATCGGCACTCTCACCAATAAGCTGCTTGGTTGTCAATACATCATCAGGCTTATCCCAGAAGAGAGTCAGCCATCCTGAAGCGTCTTCTTCATCAACAATATAGTCCGTTATACTGATAGTATAACGAGCGGGAGGAAAATCAGACACAGTGATGGGAAGCAGTTTCCTAAACGACCATACGGTACTTTTTGGCGTTATGACCATATTGCTAGTATCCAATCCATCCACCCGCCAGTAATAGAACTTATTTTGCTCTAAACCAGCCAGTGTCTGACTGGTGGCACTCGTCTTGCCTTTTGATACTAGGTTATCGGCACTCTCTCCGACAAATAATTCATATTCATTAACACCTGGTAGCACTTTCCAAGTGAATGTAACATCCGTTACAGTTGAATCTAGATACGCTTCAAAGGTGGGCGTTTTCATGAGGGGGGCTTGCCCAATCTCAAACGACCATACGGGACTCTCTGCCATTACCGCATCGCCACTATTGAGTCCGTCTACACGCCAATAATAAGTCTTACTATCTCGTATATCGCCTAGATCGGACAATGTCTTGTCGGTCTCACTGGTTTTACCTTTTGATTCGAGATTGTCAGCACGCTCTCCGACAAATAGCTCATATTGTGTCACATCCGTGACAGGCTGCCAAGAAAAGGCAGTGCCCGTTGCATTGTAGTCTATAGCCGCCGTATTGGCGGGGGCTGTCAAGGTGAGCGGGCGTACTTTTATCACAAAATCAGCCATGGCGGTGAGTGGGTTGTTGTTTTTATCTTTGGCATCGGATATGACCATGATGGTCACCGTACCCGCTAGATTGGGGGTTAGTTTGCCGTCAATACTCATGTCTGCCTTGTCTTCATCGGCGGTTGTTTTGAGCGACCATCTGACGGATTGGTCAGTCGTGGTCGTCGGCGTGAATTTGACCTCGAAAATATCCGTCATGTCGATTGGGTCTGCACCGACTTCTATTTCTGTTGCTTTGTCGGCTTTCTTGATAAGCTCTACTTTTGTAGGGAGTACAGAGGCTGTATTGATGGTGAACGTGGTCTCTGCTGTCACGCTGCTTTTGGCTTTGGATGTGACGACCACTGTCACCGTACCCGCTTCCTTGGGCATCAGTTTGCCATCTGCTGTGATGGAGGCTTTATTTTCGTCTTCGGGCGTTTTGAGTGACCAGATAACGGTCTTGTCGGGGGTATCGTCGGGGGTGACTTTGATTGTAAAAATCGTCGTAAGGTCAATTGTGCCAGACCCTACTTCTGCGGTGGTTGTTTCGCCCTCTATCAGGCTAATTGTTATATCTGTAGGGGGGGGGGGGGGGGCTACGGTGTCGTTATTGCTGTCTTCAGTTCCACAGCCGTTCATCAATAGCGTCATCGGGGCAAATGCCAACAACAGGACGCGCATCATTTGGGTTTTTAGTTTGTTCTTCATCATTGTTATTTTTGAGTTATATTAATAAAGACGAAGCTAATACAAAAGTCCGAAAACAAAAAGCGTTTCGTGTTAAATTATTGAGGGGCGTGGTATCGTAGGGGCGAACCCGTGTGTTCGCCCAATATATCGGGCAGACACGTGGGTCTGCCCCTACGGTTGATGGCTTCGCCAAATGTTGGGGTGGTATGGCGGTCATTGAGCGAAGTCGAAATGTCGATGTATATTGTATCATGGTGAAGCGGCACCAATATTGAACGACCATACGGCACTCCGTGCCACTGTTGTACTGCCCTTCAGTGCATCCACCCGCCAATAATAGGTCTTACTGGCGTCTAGGTCAGTCAGTGTTTGGCTGGTGGCGTTCGTCTTGCCTTTTGATACTAGGTTATCAGCACTCTCTCCAACAAATAATTCGTATTCGTATGTGTATGACTGAGTCACCCAAGCTTGCCAAGAGAAGGCAACGCCCGTTGCACTATCATCTACATCTGCCGCATCGGTAGGAGTTGTCAAGACAATAGGGGGTCTTTTCCCAACAGTCTTCGTTATTATGGGGCTTCGTGCGATGAGTGTGCCATTGCTATTGAATCCGTCTATACGCACATAGTAGGGTTTGCCGTTCACTAATCTTAATCCCACTCTCCTTATGTCACCAATGAAAATGTTTATGCTATCAAATGTTGACGTTCCTACTAATTTCAGATTATCTGCACTCTCACCAATAAGCTGCTTGGATATCACTACATCATCAGGCTTATCCCAGAAGAGAGTGCTCCATATTAAATTGTCTTTTTCATCAACAATATAGTCCGTTATACTGATAGTATAACCAGCGGAAGGAAAATGAAGCACAGTGATGGGAAGCAGTTTCCTAAACGACCATACGGTACTTTGTGGCGTTATGACCATATTGCTAGTATCCAATCCATCCACCCGCCAGTAATAGAACTTATTTTGCTCTAAACCAGCCAGTGTCTGACTGGTGGCACTCGTCTTGCCTTTTGATACTAGGTTATCGGCACTCTCTCCGACAAATAATTCATATTCATTAACACCTGGTAGCACTTTCCAAGTGAATGTAACATCCGTTACAGTTGAATCTAGATACGCTTCAAAGGTGGGCGTTTTCATGAGGGGGGCTTGCCCAATCTCAAACGACCATACGGGACTCTCTGCCATTACCGCATCGCCACTATTGAGTCCGTCTACACGCCAATAATAAGTCTTACTATCTCGTATATCGCCTAGATCGGACAATGTCTTGTCGGTCTCACTGGTTTTACCTTTTGATTCGAGATTGTCAGCACTTTCTCCGACAAATAGCTCATATTGTGTCACATCCGTGACAGGCTGCCAAGAGAAGGCAGTGCCCGTTGCATTGTAGTCTATAGCCGCCGTATTGGCGGGGGCTGTCAAGGTGAGCGGGCGTACTTTTATCACAAAATCAGCCATGGCGGTGAGTGGGTTGTTGTTTTTATCTTTGGCATCGGATATGACCATGATGGTCACCGTACCCGCTAGATTGGGGGTTAGTTTGCCGTCAATACTCATGTCTGCCTTGTCTTCATCGGCGGTTGTTTTTAGCGACCATCTGACGGATTGATCAGTCGTGGTCGTCGGCGTGAATTTGACCTCGAAAATATCCGTCATGTCGATTGGGTCTGCACCGACTTCTATTTCTGTTGCTTTGTCGGCTTTCTTGATAAGCTCTACTTTTGTAGGGAGTACAGAGGCAGTATTGATGGTGAACGTGGTCTCTGCTGTCACGCTGCTTTTGGCTTTGGATGTGACGACCACTGTCACCGTACCCGCTTCCTTGGGCGTTAGTTTGCCAAGGTCTGTGATGGTGGCTTTGTTTTCGTCTTCGGGAGTTTTGAGTGACCAGATAACGGTCTTGTCGGGGGTATCGTCGGGGGTGACTTTGATTGTGAAAACCGTCGTAAGGTCAATTGTGCCAGACCCTACTTCTGCGGTGGTTGTTTCGCCCTCTATCAGGCTAATTGTTATATCTGTAGGGGGGGGGGGGGGCTACGGTGTCGTTATTGCTGTCTTCAGTTCCACAGCCGTTCATCAATAGCGTCATCGGGGCAAATGCCAACAAAAGCACGCGCATCATTTGGGTATTTAGTTTGTTCATCATCATTGTTATTTTTGAGTTATATTAATAAAGACGAAGCTAATACAAAAGTCCGAAAACAAAAAGCGTTTCGTGTTAAAAGTGTTACCACAGGGCTTTCATTTTCTTCTTGATAGGTTGTGTATTGTAGGGGCGAACCCATGTGTTCGCCCTATTTGGGCGGAGGTCAACCCCGCCCCTACGGTGGATATGCAGCAAGGGGACATGTCCCCTTGTCATGTCTCTCTATTATATTCAAAATATTTCGTTATATTTGATGGTATGGATAGGTTAGATAGAATCGAACAAATACTAGCACAAACCGCAAAAGACCGTGCTGAGGCTCAAAAAGAACGGGAAGAGTACTGGAAAAAGCAAGACAGACTTCGTGCTGAGGCTCAAGCGAAGTACGAAAAAGACCGTGCTGAGGCTCAAGCGAAGTACGAAAAAGACCGTGCAGAAGCCCAAGCTAAGTACGAAAAAGACCGTGCAGAAATTCTAAAAGAACGGGAAAAGCAAGACAGACTCCGAACAGAATTTGAAGCTAAACAAAAAGAAGACTGGGACAAGCTTGACAGTAATCTAGATCGTGTCAGACAACAATTAGGTAATATCGGTTTGAATATGGGGGACAGTGCCGAGGAATTGTTTTTCCGTAGTTTGCAAGACCAACCTGTTTTAGGAGATATCACATATAATGTCGTTGAACGCAATATCCGTGATGGAAGAGGACGTACTGAATATGATATTTTAATGTTTAATGGCACGGCTTCTGCAATTATTGAGGTCAAATACAAAGCCCACCCTAAAGACATTCAGAACCTCATTGACAAAAAAGCCAAGGTATTCCGTGAGAATTACGCCAAGTACCGCAATCATGATTTGTATTTGGGTCTGGCAACAACCGTAACCTATGATGACTTGATTGACCAAGCCCGTAATGCTGGTATTTATTTGCTGACACAGAATGGAAAACACTTAGAAGTCGTCAATAAAGAAGTCCGTTGTTTTTAATACAACACCTCTACAACCGCCATCTCGACACCACTCAATCATCGCATGTTATTCTACTGGTATCGGGCAAACCTCAGTCCGCCCGAACACGTGGGTCTGCCCCAACCTAGCGACAGAATCACTTATTGTGGACTAGATTGTTGAAAACTAGACATAATCCATCCGCCCCCGACGACATCGTCGTTTTCGTAAAACACCGCTGCCTGACCCGGCGCAATAGCATTGACGCCTTTGCCAAAAAATACTTTCATCGTATCGCCGACTTGCTCGATGACCGCTGGTGCGCCATCGTCATTGTACCGCACTTTGGTATAGGTATCCAGTCTTTCTCCCTCGATGCTTTTGTATTTCATCATATTGAGTTGGTTGACATACATCCCGTCTCTTGCCAGCTCGTCAAATGTCCCAAGTACAATCTGATTTTGGTCTTTTCTTATTTCGATGACGTAGGCAGGAAAACCCAATGCGATGCCCAGCCCTTTACGCTGCCCTACGGTATAAAAAGGATAGCCCTTGTGCTTGCCAACGACCGTGCCGTCTTCCAAGACAAAATCCCCACCCTTGACTTGCTCTTCTAGCTCTGGCACGCGGTGTTTCAAAAATCCCCGATAATCATTATCTGGCACAAAACATATTTCGTAGGACTCTGGTTTGTTAACCAAATCCACCAATCCCTTTTGTGACGCAATGTCCTTGATGTCCTTTTTCAAAAAGCCACCCAATGGCAATATCGTCCTAGAAAGGCTTTTTTGAGATACGCCCCACAGCGCATAGGATTGGTCTTTTGACAGATCTACCCCTTTCGAAATAATATAGCGGTCGTTTTCGTGTCGTATTTTGGCATAATGCCCTGTTGCAATATAGGCACAACCCAACTGGTCTGCTCGGCGCAACAGCGCATCCCATTTGATATGGGTATTGCACAATACACAGGGATTGGGTGTCCGACCGGCAAGATATTCATTGGTAAAATGATTGATGACATCATCGCCAAACTCTTTCCTAATATCCAAAATATAATGAGGAAAACCATACTCTACTGCCAAAAACCGTGCATCGTTAATCGAGTCAAGGCTGCAACACCCTGTCTCTTTTTTTTGCACACCCGCACCGACATAGTCCCAAGTTTTCATGGTCATGCCGATGACATCATAGCCCTGCTCCAACAACAATATCGCCGCCAGAGAGCTGTCAATCCCGCCGCTCATGGCGACCAATACACGTTCTTTTGTTTTCACTTTGTCCACCATATTCCAAAATATGAGCCCAATATCTAGTCACCCGCAAAGAAAAGGATTTCTATAAACAAAGAGGCAACAATTTTGCAAATGATGGTGTATTATTGCAGTATGGGACTTACAACGACGGTGTATTTTGGTAATATCAACAATTTGTCAGACGCACGACTGGCAGCAGGCATCATGACCGATGTTGTCAGTTTTCCTGTTGCGACGGACAGCGATGCTATCTCAAAAAAGGATTTTGACGACATCCTAGGATGGATCAACGGTCCCAAAGTGGCAATAGAGGTCAACCTCAACAACGAACAGCACCTCGTCCAAATCTGCGACAATTTCGTGCCTGATTACTGTCATCTGCACCGCAGTGTCGACCAACCGCATCCGCTCCCAAACACCGCCGCACCGATTATTTTGGAGGTGCCGATTCAGTCAACCAATGATTTTGACAAGCTCATGCTTTTCAAACCAACACTCAAAAAGCTACAGGCTTTGATATTGGTTTTGGGCGATATGGCATTGGCGACTGATGACAAAATGACGGCACTGTCTCAACATACAACTATTTTAGCGAGTGGTGACTTTTCTAAAGAGCAGTTTTTGACACTGTCAAATATCCCCGCAGTCCAAGGGCTATACCTACGCGGTAGCAACGAGGAAAAACCAGGGTTTCGGGATTTTGGTATGCTGTTGGATTTGTTGGACGAGCTAGACAATGACTAAATCACTAGCCAATCGACTCTGCGATGAGCCGGATGCCATTCAAAGTATGGTATCGGTCGACGTATGCCCCATCAAACTCTTTTGCCAAAACATCGCAATACCCTCCCGTAATCACCACTTTTGGCGATGACGATAATGATGAGGATATTTTGTGAATCAGGTGCCGACACAGTCCGACATACCCCTCGACAACCCCTATTTGGATGGCTTGAATGGTGTTTTTGCCAAGGTAATCATCTGGTCGGGTGATGCTGACATCTGGTAACTGAGCCGTCTTGCTATTGAGCGCATCTGTCGCCGTTTTGAGCCCCGGGCAAATGGACACACCTGCAATTTGACCATCATGCTCTACCGCCGTAAAAGTCAGGGCTGTTCCAAAATCCAATACAAGCGTCGTTCCCCCAAAAGCATCATAAGCCGCCAAAGCATTGGCGACCAAATCTGAGCCTATTTCATTGGGGCGATTTGTTTTCACCTTTAGATGAGCAAAATGTTGAGGCTCAATCACGATGAATTTGCCTACGCCGTGGTGTTTTGCAAACAAGTTTTGCAAAACGTCATTAGCACTCGGCACAACCGACGATATACAGATAACGTCCAACAAGTCCGCCGTAATTCCGTTTTCAAACAACGCTTCTGCGACTTCTAAACCTAGTTTTTTGGGGTTTTGCACATCAGAGGTATTTTGTCTCCAATCATAAGCCCATTTATTTTGATCCCAAATACCAAAAACGATGTTCGAGTTGCCTACATCAATAATTAACACGTCCAAATATAAATTAAAATATTATCTTGCTCCTTTAAACGCAAAATTAAAGCACAAGCAAAGTATGTCAAGAATCATTATTATATCCAATAGACTACCTGTCACAATCGAAACCAACGAAGAAGGCGAACTCATCAGCTATCCCAGTACAGGAGGACTGGCAACTGGCATGAAATCCCTCAAAACAGACAAGGAAATCGTGTGGCTGGGTTGGCCTGGTGCCGCCTACGATAGCGAAAAAGAAAAAAAAGACATCAGAGATAATTTGAATAAAATGGGGCATTATCCTGTATTCATTGACGATCAGTTGTTCAAAGAATACTACGAGGGATTTGCAAATGCGACGCTTTGGCCGATGTTTCACTATTTTCAAGACAGTGCGGTATTTGAATCTCAACACTATGACTCTTACGAAAAAGTCAATCAGATTTTCGCAGACGAGCTCGCCAAAATCGCAACAAAAGATGACATCATTTGGATACAAGATTATCAACTGACGCTATTACCAGCCATCGTGCGAAAGATCCTTCCAGGCATCAAAATAGGGTATTTTTTACATATTCCCTTTCCGTCTTACGAGATATTTAGGACGCTTCCTTGGCGAGAAAAGATTCTAAAAGGCATTCTAGGGGCAGACCTTATCGGATTTCATACGTATGATTATATGCGGCATTTTATGAGTGCCGTTACTCGGCTGCTGCACATCGACCAACAATATTTGGGCAAAATGATTTATCATAACCGCATCGTCGAGGTCGATTGTTTTCCGATGGGCATTGACTATAACAGATACGCCAACGCCGTGTCTCAGCCAGATGTACAGCAAGAAAAAAAACGATACTCCGATAATTTCAAGGACACCAAAATAATCTTGTCAATCGACCGGCTTGATTATACCAAAGCCCTGCCACAACGCCTAGAAGCCTACGAAAAATTCCTTCAGAAATACCCCGAGTACAAAGGCAAAGTCAGCATGTTGGTCATACTCGTACCATCTCGTGCCAATATACCCGAATACAAAAGGCTCAAAGACTCGATTGATCTAGCCGTAGGACGTATCAATGGTGATTTTGGCACTTCGAACTGGACGCCCATTCATTATTATTACCGCTCTTTCAAATTCAAAAACCTCATCGCTTATTACAATATTGCCCCCATTGCATTGGTTGTACCGTACCGAGATGGGATGAATTTGGTCGCAAAAGAATATGTCGCTACCAAAACCGAAGGCAAAGGCGTGCTCATTTTGAGTGAAATGGCGGGGGCTGCAAAAGAGTTGACCAATGCCATCATCGTCAACCCAAACAGTATCATGGACGTTGTCGAAGCTATCAAAAAAGCACTCGAAATGCCCGAAAGCGAGCAAATCTTTAGGAATAGACAAATGCAAAAAATCATCAAACGAAAAACTGTCGATGCTTGGTCTAATCTATTTTTGCAACATTTAGAAACTGTCACCCACGAAACCACCCAACTACGACAAATGAATTTCTCTGCCAAAATCGCAAAGATCATCAAAAGCGATTATCAAAAAGCCAAGAAAAAACTATTTTTGCTAGACTATGACGGAACACTCAAAGAGTTTCACAAAGAGCCTCAACACGCCATACCCGATCATGCGCTCATCGGTCTTATCAACAAAATAAAAAGCGATCCGACCAATACTTTGGTTATCATCACAGGGCGAGATCACGAGAAAATCGAAGAATGGTTTGGGCATAACAAAGACATCCAACTGATTACAGACCACGGTGTCTGGACAAAACTAAAAGATGAAGACTGGTGCAAAGTACAAGGTCTCGAAACAAACTGGATTGTCTATGTCAATGACATCCTCCAAGAGATCGTTGACCGTACGCCAGGCTCTTTTATCGAAGAAAAATCCTATAGCATCGCTTGGCACTACCGCAATGCTGATCCAGGATTGGCAGACATCCGCAAACAGGATTTGCTGTCAAAACTAAATGCAGTCCTACCCACTTATGACCTCAGTCTGTTGGAGGGCAATAAAGTCATCGAAATCAAAAATGCAAGTGTCAGCAAAGGCGTTGCCACTAGGTTATTCCTAGAAAAACACAACAACGACTTTGACTTTATCATCTCGATAGGAGACGATTTTACGGACGAGGACACCTTTTCGGCACTGCCCGAACACGCCATCACGTTGAAAGTCGGTGAGGCAGAAACCATCGCCAAATACCGCATCGACTCTGTACAAGAAGTACGAGACATGCTAGAGAATCTGGTTTTATAGACAAAATTTATAACCTTTATCTTTTCGGTTGCGTATAACCAAGTTCAATTTTAAACAAAACATTTAAACAGAACAACAAGTATGAAAAGTATAACCAGTTTTATCATTCTATTGGCAGCAATGTCATGGTCTTTGCAGACGAAAGCGCAAGCGCCTAAATGGACAATCGACCACAGTCACAGTTCCATTTCGTTTGAAGTCAACCACTTCTTTACCGCCACAAAAGGTAATTTCAAAAAGTACGATGCCGAGATTAATTTTGACCCGAAAGATTTAAAAAACAGTAAGGTCTCTTTCAAAATTGACGTCGCATCTATTGATACCGATAACCAAAAGCGTGATGGTCACTTGGTGAACGCGGACTTTTTTGATGCTAAAAAGTACCCAGACATCTCCTTCAAGTCCACCAAATTATCCAAAGAAGGCGATCAATATTATATCTCGGGGCAGCTGACCATCAAAAAAACGACCAAGTCGGTCAAATGGCCTTTTAAGATACTCGGTATCAAAGACATTGATTTTATGGGCAAGAAAACCGTCGGTGGCTTTAAGACTGATTTTACGATTGACCGTACTGACTTTGAAGTTGGAACGGGAGATTTTGCCTCTGACACCGTCATTGGAGACGACGTGAAGGTCACCGTTCTGCTCGAACTTCACAAGCCTATCAAGTAATAGCATTTGCTACCGCTAGGGTTTCGTTTTCTCCTTGACAAAGAAACGAAGGTCTAGCGGCAGCGAAACTATGCTATGCCAACGTAAAGACACTACCAAAATATAAATGTTTCACTTTGGTACATAGGAGATTTTGAGCAAAAAAGTCTACCTTAGCAAAATGGTATCAACCAGTCAGACAAATCCGCAATCACAACAAGACATACGGTTGTTGTCTTTAGAAGACATCGCACAGTGGGTGTTAAAAGTGGGTCAGCCCAAGTTTCGTGCGAAGCAAATTTACTCGTGGCTTTGGCAGAAAAGTGCCACCTCTTTTGACAGCATGACCAACCTGTCGTTGCCACTACGAGAGCTACTCAAGACAAATTTTAGCATCAAGCCGATTGTGGTGTCGCAAACCCAACAGTCCACAGATGGCACGATCAAAATGGCGTTTGAGCTGCATGACCGTCATCTAGTAGAAGGCGTATTGATACCACAAGAAGACCGCATGACCGCTTGCGTATCCAGTCAAGTGGGGTGTTCACTCACGTGCAGTTTTTGTGCGACTGGTCAAATGTCGATGTTACGCAATCTGACCGCAGCCGAGATATACGATCAAGTCATCGCCATCGGTGCACAGGCACAAAGACATTTTGGAAAACCCCTGTCCAACATCGTCTATATGGGCATGGGCGAACCCCTGCTCAACTACAAACACGTCCTAAGAAGCATCGAGCTGGTGACCAATCCAGAAGGACTCAATATGTCACCAAAACGCATCACCGTATCGACCGTCGGTATCGAAAAGATGATTCGGAAACTAGGCGATGACAAGGTGAAATTCAACCTTGCACTGTCGCTACACGCGGCCATGGACCAAAAAAGAAACCAAATCATGCCTATCAATGAGCGCAACTCGTTGAAAGTACTCGACAAGGCACTCAACTACTTTTACGAGCAAACAGGTAACCGTATCACACTAGAATACATCGCTTTTGACCGATTCAATGACACGCAAGAAGATGCCAAAAACCTTTTGCAATTTGCACGCCGTGTCCCCTGCCGCATCAATATCATTGAGTATAACCAAGTCAAAAACGTCGATATGGTCAAATCGTCCGAACAAAGGCTCGACGTGTTCGTCTCCTATCTACAATCGGCAGGCATCAATGTCAACGTCCGAAGAAGCCGAGGCAAAGACATCGATGCTGCATGTGGTCAATTGGTCAAATAAAAACTATTTGGTATGATACCCCATCTCATTTAATCCATCTCAATCGTAGACCACCACAGCATGTTAAATACGTTAGACAAACTACGACAACAGCTGCTTCAGCTTTCGCCAAAAGAGTCCGAGCCGCTTATCTTCAGAGCCAAGCAAGAGAACGCCTGGTTTACCAAAGAGTCGATTGACCGTGCTTTTGACGGCATCATCCAGCTTTTAGAGCCGACAGCCTTGCGGCAATTTTATGACCAATATCCGATTACAGCTACATCTCCCAAAAAGGTCGCCATCATCATGGCGGGCAATATCCCTATGGTGGGATTTCATGACCTGCTATGCGTGCTGTTGTCTGGGCATACGGCGCTCATCAAACCCAGTCAGCAAGACAAAGTCCTCATCACTTTTCTATGTGACACCCTCAAACGCATCAACACCGACCTTGTCCACCGTCTCGTTTTTGTCGACTATGTAAAAGATGCCGACGCCATCATTGCAACAGGCAGCAATAATACGGCACGGTATTTCGAGCAGTATTTTGCAAAGGTCCCCCATATTATCAGGCAAAACCGACAATCTATTGCCATTCTCAACACCGATTGGCAAGACGCAGAACTGACCAGCCTTGGCCACGATATTTTCAGTTATTTTGGATTGGGATGCCGCAATGTCTCCAAGATATACGTACCCGATACCGCAATACTCCAACGACTTTTGGACAATCTATCTGGTTTTGCCCCGATTGTTAATATGCACAAGTACTTCAACAATTATGAGTATCAGAAATCCATTGTCCTCATCAATGGCATTCCGCATCTTGACAATGGTTTTCTAATTGTGACAGAGGATGGGCGGTTGGGATCTCCCCTATCGGTTTTGCATTATGAGGTATACGACGGCATAGACTTGTTGCAGTCTGATTTAGCAAAAAAGCAAGACCATATCCAATGTGTGGTGACCCATCAGCCGATTGGGATTTTCAGAGAGGTATCCGTCGGTCAGACCCAAAATCCCCGTATCGACGACTATGCCGACGATGTTGACACCATGGATTTTTTGGTGTCTTTGGGATAGTCGTATTGGCACTCTGCTCACGCTGTCTCACCATTTGTTGATCTCTGGGTCGATTTCGATGTCAAACTTTGCCCGAACGTCCTTTTTGATGGTCTGTGCCAATGCCCAAATATCTTGCCCGTTGCCGTTGCCGTAATTTACCAGTACCAACGCTTGTTGGTTGTGCACCCCGATATCACCCCATCTTTTTCCCTTCCAACCGCATTGGTCAATGAGAAAAGCCGCCGACACTTTCACCATCTCGGGATTTTCAGTTGGATAGCCAGGCAATGTCGGGTATTCTGCTTTCAATTGCTCAAAATGCGTCACCTTGATAACGGGGTTTTTGAAAAAAGAGCCGCCGTTTCCTATTATCTCGGGGTCGGGCAACTTGGATTGGCGGACTTTGATAACGGTCTCATAGATGTTTTGCAACGTTGGTTGTTGGATATTATCCTCCTCTAAAGCTGCCTGTAGCGCATGGTACGTCACGTCGAGCGCGTGGATTTTGGATAGTTTGTAAACAACAGATGTGATGCAAAATCGACCCTTCAGTGCCTGTTTGAAAACGCTGTTTCTATAACCAAACGCGCACTCTGTCTTGTCAAAATACCGCACCTCTAAAGTCGACAAATCCAATGCCCACAGTCCCACAAAAACCCGTTCTTGTTCAACACCATAAGCGCCAATATTTTGAATCGGCGCTGCCCCGACCGTGCCAGGGATTAGTGCCAAATTTTCAATACCGTACCAGTTTTGACCCACGGCATACGTTACAAAATCATGCCATTTGACACCACCGCCCACCTCTATGACGACCTCGGCATCTGTTTCGCTTTTGACTTGCATCAATCCAATCTCGTTCTTCAATACAAGGCCTCTGATGTCTTGGGTCATCAGGATATTCGACCCGCCACCCAAAATCAAAACAGGCGTTATATTGTTTTGCAAAAAGTCTTTCAGCCGCTCTACCGAATCAAAAGCCGCAAAATAATCTGCCTGTACCGACATCCCAAAAGTATTGTACTTCTGCAACAAAGCCTGACGTTCTATCCCAATCATAGCACAAATATAACAAGATTGTCATACCCATTGCACCGACAAACAAATAATTCCCATCCCAACCCCAAACGATGACAAGGGGTTTAATCACCTTGCTATACATCCACATTTCGACTTCGCTCAATAACCACATACCATTCCAACAGTCATATCCCATGTCACCAACATCTATACAATACCAAAATAAGGACAGGGACAGGGCATCCCGACAACAGGGACAGGGCGTCCCGATAGCAGGGACAGGGCTATGACCAAAAAAGGCCTTGCCATTGCTAGCAAAGCCTCGAACTAAAAACACCTTTTTAATAAACCTTACACCACCTTTAGCTCTTTGTCAAAGATGCCTGTTTTAGGCGTTTTTGAGTCGTTGCCACCGCCACTGTTCTGCGTGGTGATGCTCAACTGCATGAGCTTGCCTTTGGGCAGGGTGTCGGGCAATACGACCAAAAGCCGAGACGGCTTGTTCTCCATGATCTGGGTGATTTGGATAATATTGCTGGTGCCGACCTCGTTGAGGTAGATGCCGACGGACTTGTCCTCACCGCTGACTTTGAGATGGTTGCCGAGTATTCGTAATGTGCCACCTGCCGTGATGACCTCGTTGAGACTGTCGGTTTTGAAATCATGCACACGCAAGACATGCGGCGCAACATCGCTCGCCTCGACATGCTCGACTTTGATATGCTGGGTGGCATCGATGATCGCCTGTGCGGGATTGATATTGACACGGACGCTGTGGTTGGACTTGTCAAACGGCGTGAACTCGTCGGCAAAAACCCCATTGATGCTATAGTTCATCCGAAAAAAATCTAGATGCACCGCATCGCCACGTTCGACCAGACGCACCAGTGTCTTTTTGAGCAAATCCACCGCTGCCATGATATCCACATGGGTCAGCGTCGTGCCACTGTTGGCCATTTCGTTGACAAACTCTTCTTGGTTATACGACCGCACATCGACCACACGTGCAAACATTTCACCTTCGCTCTGGGCGAGGCTGGACTTGACTAAGCTGTATTTTAAACTCATAATATATTGGATTTAAATAATGCCACGCTTTATGTTTCTAAAACAATCCGTCAACGCTGCGTAGCAATAAACGCCGAGGGATGTTGTGTTCATATTGTCATCGTCGTAGGGGCGAACCCATGGGTTCGCCCAATATATCGGGCAGACACGTGGGTCTGCCCCTACGGTTGATGTGCATACCGTATTGTTGGGACGACCCAACAACAACAAGGGGATTAATCCCCTTGTCACCGTTCGAAATTGGTACAGATGTATATTTCATTATCCCACCAGAATCATTCCACCACCTTGAAGGTGATCTCTATCTCTTTGTCAGTTGGTGTGCGATAGTTTGTATCGTCTATCAAAGTCCACGACGAGGAGATGGGGGACGTGGGTCGCAAGACCTGTGTCTCAGCCAGTGTATTGGAGGTACGACTGACACCAGAGTAGAAACTAATATTGCGACATAGACAATTAATAGGTGGGTCTCTGAGACAGAATACAAAAGAAGTCGTTTTATCATCAGCAAATACATTGAGACCACTCACTGTATTCGCTTGAGTAAATGGCAGCAGAAAGGATTCGCCTTTTTTGACACTCAACTCGATGGTACTGCCATAGAATTGCTGGCTGTAATATAAGCCATTTCTATCTTTATCGGTGGGCGGAATGGCAGCATCTATCTCGGTTTTCGTCGGCAGGGTCAATGTGGTAAAGTCCTCTTTTTTGTCAGATAGCAGACTCCCCGCTTTGTACACATACAGATGGTAGGCGGTACCGACCTCTAACGCCCCCTGTGCCTCTGTTAGATAGCTCTGCGGAAAATTGTCATTAGCATCTTTCATCGGTACTACAAAATTATCTTTCCAAGCCAATAAGAGGTTGATAGGCGTGGCGTTAAGCGTCCTGCTGATAAAAGCATCGGATGTCGCACTGTATGTCGGGGCAGTCGCCTCTTTGCTAATGACAAAACTGTATACTCCATCACCTACGAGTTCAGGCAATATGATGGCATGGTAGTCGACCTTGAGCACGTCATGACCGTATGACACGGTCACCGTGATGTCAAGGGTATCGGTCTGACCATCTGCCGTCGCCGTGATGGTGGTCGTGCCAATGGCTTTGGCAGTCAATTTGCCACCACCATCAATGCTGGCAATATCGGTATCACTCGATGCCCATGTGACGGTTTTACCAGTTGGTGTCGTTGTGGCGGTCAACGTCACCACATCATCTATATTTAAGGTCGTTTGGTCTTGGGGCGCCGCAATCCTGACAATGGTCACAGATGGTTTGGTCACCGTGATGTCAATGGTATTACTGGTCTGACCGTCTGCCATAGCCGTGACCGTCACACTGCCAGCGGCACTCGTGTTGAGGATGCCCGTTGTGATGCCAATCGTCGCAATCCCCGTCGGCATCGTGCTGACCGCCCATCTGACCGCTCTCCCTACAGGCACTGTCTCCGCCATAAATGTAACCGTCTTGCCACCCTCTACGGTCGTTTGACCTACAGGATCAGTCGCGATTGTGATGGTCTGTACAGATTGTGCTTTGATGGTCAACGTCACCTCTTGTGTGACCGTCTTGTCAGCGGTAGCAGTCGCCATCAACACGATATCGCCTGTCTGCTTGGGCGTCAGTACCCCATCGGATGTCAAATCTGCCTTGAGGGCATCTGTCTCATTTTTCAAAAGCCAAAAAACCCGCTTGTCAGTGGTATTGTCTGGATTGACCACCACTGTAAAAACCGTCGTCAAGGTAACCGCAATATTATTGGCTTCTACTGTTTTGCCCTCTATTGGGCTAATCGTAATTGACTTTGGGAGAACATCCGTGGGTTGTACCATCCGCTCGGTGATGGTCAATTGCGTCTCGGCTGTCACCGTATTTTTAGCATTGGCGGTGACCACTATTGTGATGGTACCCGAATTGTTGGGCGTCAATCTGCCATCGGATGTCAAATCTGCCTTGGCGGCATCGGCTGTGGTTTTGAGTGACCAGATAACGGTCTTGTCGGGGGTATCGTCGGGGGTAACTTTGATTGTAAAAATCGTCGTAAGGTCGATTGTGCCAGACCCTACTTCTGCGGTGGTTGTTTTGCCCTCTATTCGGCTAATTGTTACCGCTGTAGGGGGGGGGGGGGGGGCTACATTTTCGTTATCGCTGTCGCTCGTGCCACAGCTGCTCATCAATAGCGTCATCGGGGCGAATGCCAACAACAGGACGCGCATCATTTGGGTTTTTAGTTTGTTCTTCATCATTATGTATTTTGTTAACTAATTTAATTTATATGAGTAACAAACATAATACAAAAGTCCGAGAATAAAGAGGGGTTCGTGTTAAATTATCGGCAGGACGTGGTATCGTAGGGGCGAACCCATGTGTTCGCCCAACGTATCGGGACAGAATGTGGGCAGACACGTGGGTCTGCCCCTACCCTCTCTATTATATTCAAAATATTTCGTTATATTTGATGGTATGGATAGGTTAGATAGAATCGAACAAATACTAGCACAAACCACAAAAGACCGTGCAGAGGCTCAAAAAGAACGAGAAAAAGCTCAAGCTCAATACGAAAAAGACCGTGCTGAGGCTCAAAAAGAACGGGAAAAAGCTCAAGCTCAATATGACAAAGACCGTGCTGAGGCTCAAGCTAAGTACGAAAAAGACCGTGCTGAAATTCTAAAAGAACGGGAAAAGCAAGACAGACTCCGAACAGAATTTGAAGCTAAACAAAAAAAAGACTGGGACAAGCTTGACAGTAATCTAGATCGTGTCAGACAACAATTAGGTAATATCGGTTTGAATATGGGGGACAGTGCCGAGGAGTTATTTTTCCGTAGTTTGCAAGACCAACCTGTTTTAGGAGATATCACATATAATGTCGTTGAACGCAATATCCGTGATGGAAGAGGACGTACTGAATATGATATTTTAATGTTTAATGGCACGGCTTCTGCAATTATTGAAGTCAAATACAAAGCCCACCCTAAAGACATTCAGAACCTCATTGACAAAAAAGCCAAGGTATTCCGAGAGAATTACGCCAAGTACCGCAATCATGATTTGTATTTGGGTCTGGCAACAACCGTAACCTACGAGGACTTGATTGACCAAGCCCGTAATGCTGGTATTTATTTGCTGACACAGAATGGAAAGCACTTAGAAGTCGTCAATAAAAAGGTTCGTTGTTTTTAAAACAACACCTCTACAAACGCCATCTCGACACCACTCAATCATCGCAGCTATTAGTAGATGCAAACCCGTTTATTCGCCCGTGGTTTATCCAACAGCAAGGGGTTTAAACTTCTTGTTAAAATCTCTATAGTAGCGGTAGCCAACCCCTATAGGCATCGAAAACCCCTATTTATTACCAAAAATCAAAACATTGCCTTACATTTGGGGTACCATGGAGATTATACCTGCAATTGACATCATAGACGGCAAATGCGTCCGCCTCATCAAAGGGGATTATGCACAAAAAACCATCTATAACGACAACCCCGTTGACGTCGCCAAGCATTTTGAAGACAATGGCATCAAACGCCTGCACCTTGTTGACCTAGACGGTGCCAAAGCCAGAAAAGTCGTCAACCTTGCAACACTCGATGCCATTGCCAAAACCACCAATCTAACCATTGACTACGGCGGCGGCGTCCAGTCCGACGATGATATCAAAGCTGTATTTGACGCTGGTGCCACCATGGTCACGGCTGGCAGCATCTGTATCCATAATGCCGATTTGGTATTGCAGTGGCTTGACACATACGGCAACGAACGGATTATCCTTGGGGCGGACACTTTCAAGGGCAAAATCGCCATATCGGGATGGCAAAAAACATCTGGACAGGACATCAACGATTTTATCGAATACTGGATCGGCAAGGGCATCCAATACATCATCTCGACGGACATCTCAAAAGACGGTATGATGCAAGGCCCCTCGTTTTTGCTGTACAATGCGTTGCTCTGCAAGTTTCCCGACATCAAACTGATTGCCTCTGGTGGCGTGTCCAATTTTAACGATATACTAGAGCTGGGCAACCTCAATCTGCATGGCGTCATCATAGGAAAAGCCATTTACGAAAAAAAAGTCTCTATTGAGCAATTGGCAAATCTTCAAAACAACCACAAATAACATTGTCTTATGCTAAAAAAACGCATCATACCTTGTTTGGATATCAAAGATGGCCGCACCGTCAAAGGAGTCAATTTTGTAGGACTTCGAGATGCTGGCGACCCTGTAGAGTTGGCGCAAATATACTCTGACCAAGGTGCCGACGAATTGGTCTTTTTGGACATTACCGCCACACTCGAAAAGCGACAAACGCTCATCAAGCTAGTCAAATCTGTCGCCGAGAAAATCAATATTCCCTTTACCGTCGGCGGTGGCATCAACAGTATCGAGGACGTAAGCGCCTGCCTAGAGTATGGTGCTGACAAAGTCTCTGTCAACTCATCCGCCGTCAGAAATCCCGACCTCATCGACCAAGTCGCAAAATTATTTGGTAGCCAATGTATCGTCATCGCCATCGACTCGAGAGAAGACCAAAACCACCAACACCTTGTACACACACACGGCGGTCAAAAACCGACCACCATCGACACCATCAAATGGGCAAAAGAGGTCGAAAATAGAGGTGCCGGCGAGTTACTCATCACATCAATGAACCAAGACGGCACCAAAGCCGGATTTGCCAACACGCTCTACAGCACCATCACCGACAACGGTAATATTCCGCTGATCGCCTCGGGTGGCGGTGGGATGATGTGCCATTTTGCGGATGCTTTTGTTGAGGGAAAAGTAGACGCCGCATTGGCAGCCAGTGTCTTTCATTTTAAAGACATCCAAATCCCCGAACTCAAACAATACCTTCACAACCGTGGCATCCCTGTCAGACTCTAAAACAAACCTATTTATGTATTTCGACCTTTTCAAAAACGACGACACCCTACTACCCGCCATCATCCAAGACGATGCCACACACAAAGTCTTGATGCTGGGGTATTTCAACAAAGCCTCGCTCAAAGTGACTTTAGAGACCAACAAAGTGACATTCTTCTCGCGGTCTCGACAATCCCTTTGGACAAAAGGCGAAACGTCGGGGCACTTTTTGACACTAATCAGCCTCTCGGTAGACTGCGACAAAGACACTTTTTTGGTCAAAGTCAAACCCAACGGCCCCGTTTGCCACACAGGACACGACACCTGCTGGCAAGAAAAAAACGACAGCAAATCACCGTTTTACCAACAGTTGGAAAGCATCATCCAAGACCGACAAAGCAACCAACACGACAAAAGCTACGTCAAATCCCTTTTTGAAAAGGGCACACACAAAATCGCACAAAAAGTAGGCGAAGAAGCCGTCGAACTGGTCATCGAAGCCATGAGAAACGAGCCTCAATTGTTTTTGGACGAAGCTTCAGATTTATTCTTTCACTATCTAATTCTATTAAAAGACAGAGGGTTGTCTCTAGACGACATCCAAGATAATCTAAAAGCACGCCACCTAAAAAGCACCGCTGATGGAGCAAAATGAAGACATCAAAAAAGCATGGGCACTGGTCGATAACAAGGTTTCTTTCTTTTTGACTGGCAAAGCTGGCACTGGCAAATCAACCTTGCTCAGGGCAGTTGCCGATAAATACAAAAAAAAGACCATCGTCGTCGCCCCGACCGGCATTGCCGCCCTCAATGCCAATGGCGTAACCATCCACTCTTTCTTTAACCTGCCGCCTAGGGCTCTTCTGCCCAATGACAAAGAGGTCAAAGTTTTCCCTTCAACGTCAAAAAAACGCCTTATCATCGAAAAGACAGATATTCTCATTATTGACGAGATTTCGATGGTGCGCCCCGATACACTGGACTGCATCGACCGATCGTTGCGTATCAACCGCGGCAGCAAAAAACCATTTGGTGGCGTACAGGTCATTTTGGTCGGTGACTTGTTCCAACTCGAGCCCGTTGTCCGAGAGCACGAACTTCCCCCTTCTTACAGGGCACTTTACAAGGGTAATTTCTTTTTCCATGCAAAGGTTTTTCACCAAGCTGCTTTCGAGATTGTACAGCTCAAAACAGTCTACCGACAAAAAGGAGATGCCCTTTTTCTCCAACTTTTAGAGAAAATCCGCAAAAACAAAATAGACGGCGACAGTCTCGAAATTCTCAACCAACGTTACCAAAAAGCACCTTTGAACGAAGATTTTGCCATCACACTCGCTGGACGACGAGACACGATCAATCAAATCAACCTTGACAAATTAAAATCACTCAGTGGCAAACCTAAAACATTTGAAGCCGTGATCAATGGCGACTTTTCAAAGGGCAAAGAACCTACTGACACCACCCTCACATTGAAAATCGGTGCTCAAGTCATGTTTATCAAAAATGACCACGATAAAAACCAATGGGTAAACGGCACCATCGGACAGATCACCGATTTGAAAAACGACAATGCCTACGTCAAACTCAAAAACGGTCAAACCGTCAAAGTCAAACCAACAGATTGGACCGACAACGAGTATGAGTTCGACATGGCATCTGGCGAGGTCATCGTCATCCCCAAAGGCCGTTTCACGCAACTGCCTCTCAAATTGGCTTGGGCCATCACCATCCACAAAAGCCAAGGGTTGACATTTGACAGTATGACCCTCGACCTCAAAAAAGGTGCTTTTGCTGGTGGTCAAACCTACGTCGCTCTAAGCCGCTGCGTCTCACTACAAGGCCTGCGACTCCTCAGTCCCATACGCCCGTCAGACATCAGAGTCCATCCCGACGTTCTATCATTCTCTCAAAAATTCGGCTTGTTCTAGCAGGAAAACCGTGTACGGTATCAAAAGATGACGCACACCAGAATATGACAGCTTAGCGGCAGAAAAAAAGAGCAACCCTCTACAGAATTGCTCTTTTTATCATTGTCAGAGTCAGCAGATTATTTGACCGCAGCGAGTGGTGTGCTCACTATAGCCGTGCTAAAGATGTTGCGTATATTGCCGTAGGCACCAGTGCTTGTATTACCTTCCACGATGTGCACGACACCATTTATCGTCTCTAGGTCAAATGGATTAATCGATAACTTGTCATTCTTGGTAAAGTAAATTCTAGGAGGACCTGGATTACTACTATCTTTAGAAACAAAAACTCTCCTACCAAAATCAAGTCGATCTCCATCTGCACCTAGAGAAACAAAGGTACTACGACCAGCAGATTGAAACTGAGCCTTTGTCATTTTTAAGCCGCCACCTGGTATATTGTCATCAGGCCATAGAATAAATGATTTCAAGAACTCCACTAGTATAGTTTGATTCGTCTTCAACGCGGCAAATCTGTTGCTTACCACAGTAGCAGAAGCAGCAGCTCCTCCTGTTGGAGCGGCCAAATAGGTATCAATCACCGCATTGGTCGGTGCAAACAAGGTCTCTGCAACCGTATCGGTAAAGTGCTTTTTTGTATCCGTATCCGTCACTGCATCAACCAATTCATTGAATTTGGACAAGTCAGACCGACCAGAAATCAAGTCATGAAACGTCGCTGACTTTTCTGTGGCAATAACCTTGTATTCTCTTGGTGTTGCGCCACTACCACCCTCCACTCGAATAGTAAATTCGTTAGTGGCATCCACGGTGCCAGTAAAAGTGGTCTTAGCTACATCAGCAGTAAGTGCTACACCACTGGCCGTTACCGCTGTGGCAGCTGCCGCAGTTTTCACCGTGATTGATAGTGTCGAAAAAGTGGCCCCAGGTGCAACTATTGCCCCTCTTTTGGTCCTTGTAGGCAGAGGATTCGCCATTATAACACTTCCTCCAACCATAGCTGAAAGTCCCGTCAATTCTGGCGTAGTCGAGGGTTTCTTGACGGTCACATAATAGTATCTTTTTTGGAAGACTTGGTTTGTCACCTCAAAAATAACTTTTGTACCAGCTTGCGTAATACTAGTAACGCTAGCGCCACTCGCAAATGGCACATAGGCAGCCGCACCTATTTTGGCTCGAACACTTGCACCAAGTGATGCAGTATACTCCAACGAATACGGATCATCACTTGTGGTAATTTCGCCGAACTCATCCCCTATCTTTATAGCAGCAGCTTCGGAAGCTCCCATACTAATAGGATCTAATTGCACAAAAGTATCCGCAACAGTCTGACCTCTGCCAATTTTAAAGTCCACTCCTGTCTGAGGCGTTGGTATTACCACCAACAGATAGACACTTACCGAAGCATCAGCCCTTCGCACAGATACCTTAAATTTATTTACTTTCGGATCCGTTATACTAACATTCGTAACACTGGCAGCATTGATAATCGTTGAACCAGCCGCCACTGTAAAGTGACCATTCAGTGTTACTGTCTTAGGATAAGAGTCAATCGTCATTGAGATTTGAGCCGTAGCACCCGAATCAACAGTAGCAGCAGTCAATGCCGCGCTCGTAACGGTTGTTGTACCACCAGGTATTTCCAATACCTCACCTTTTTTTATAAGAAGAGGATATTTGGGAACGGCATAGACCGTATAGTCATTTGTAGTTTTTCCGTCCTCAGCCGTAACCGTAAGCGTTACTGCGCTGGAAAAGTTGAGCTCTTTCAATGATGTCGGTGCGGTTATCGTAGCACCTAGAGACATTCCCATATCAGGCACAGTCACATCAAGGGATGTCGTATCAACAATAGACGAATCATTTTGGGAAGGGATTACTGCGGTAAATATAGTACCCGCTTTAGTAGCAGGATTTCCATCTATTTTAAGGCTTTTCAACTCGGCTGCATCACTCGATGCAGTAGCATTCACCGTCACCGTATAACTTTTTGTAGTCGTCTTATCCGCTGCGGTCACCGTAAAGGTCACTGAACTAGTAAAGTTTACAGTAGTCAAAGATGTTGGAGCAGTCAAACTAGCACCTCCAGATATCGCCACATTGGTCACGTCAAGAGACGTCACATCTCGGTTTTTTGGAATCGTCACCGTGAACGTATCCGTACCAGAAGAAATCGCAGCAACACCATCGACCTGAAAACTTTTCAGATCCGCTGCATCGTTGGATGCATTAGTAACGGTTACGGTATAATCCTTTGTGGTTGTACCATTCGCTGCGGTTACCGTAAAGGTGACTGGGTTAGAGTTAAAAAAGTCCACTTTTGTCGAAGCACTTAAATTAGGTGAAGTCAAACTAGCACCATCAGACACCGACACATCGGTCACGTCAAGGGAAGATAAAGTTGCTCCCGGAGCAACCTCTACCGCAAATGTAGTCGCACCAGTAGAAACCGCAGTATTACCATCGACTTTAAGCCCATTTAAATCAGCTGCATCACTATCACTAGGTGCCGTAGCCTTAACGGTCACCGTATAATCTTTTACAGTCATGCCATCCTGTGCGGTCACCCTAAAAGGCACTGTATTAGTAAAGTTCACTTTTGTCGAAGCACTTAAATTAGGTAAAGTCAAAGTGGCACCTGCAGACGTTTCAACTTCGGTCACGGCAAGAGACGTCACATTTCTATTCTCTGGAATCGTCACCGTGAATGTAGTCGCACCAGTAGAACTCGCAGCAACACCATCGACCTGAAAATTTTTCAATTCAGCTTCATCACTTGGCCCCGTAGCCGAAACGGTCACTCTATAGTTTTTGGTAGTCTTACCATCCTCAGCCGTCACCGTAAAAATCACTGGGTTGTTAGAAAAATTCACAGCAGTCAATGATGCTGGTGCGGTTAAGCTAGCACCCAAAGAAATCGCATAATCGGTAATATCAAGAGAATTTACATTTTTATTGTTTGGAATCGTTACACTAAACTTAGTCAGATCACCAGGGTCAGCAACTACAGCAAGACCATCTATTTTAAGCCTCGTTAGCTCCGCTCCATCACTAGGTGCCGTCGCATTAACAGTCACTGTATAAGTTTTTGTAATTGTACCATCCGCAGAGGTCACCATAAAGTTCACTCGACGAGAAAAATTCACAGCAGTCAATGGCACTGGTGCTGTTAAACTAGCACCAACAGATACCGCTACATCAGTCACGTCAAGGGAAGACTTATCTCGATTTTTTGGAATCGTCACCGTGAATGCACCCGTGCCAGAAGAAACCGCAGCAACACCATCGACTTGAAAGCCTGTCAGCTCGGCTGCGTCAATAGGTGCCGTAGCCGAAACGGTCACCGTATAATTCTTTGTAGTTGTGCCATCCTCTGCCGTCACCGTAAACGTCATTGGGTTAGTAGAAAAATCCACAGCTTTCATTGGATCTGGTACGGTTAAACTAGCACCAGTAGAAACCATCGGCTCGGTAATATCAAGAGACTTTACATCAGCAGTCGTTAGAACCTCAACCGTGAATGTAGTCGCACCAGTAGAAACCGCAGTATTACCATCGACTTTAAAGCCAGTCAACTCGGCGGCATCACTATCTGCATTAGCCAAAACTGTCACCGTATAATCTTTCATAGCTATCCCATCTTCGGCAGTCACCGTAAACGTCACTGCCTTGGTAAAGTCAATACCAGTTAATGATGTTGGATCAGTCAATGCCGGTATAGTTAAGCTAGCACCCTCAGAAGGCGTCACTTCTGTCACGTTAAGAGATTTCACATCTCTGTTTTTTGGAATAGTCACCAATGCCGTTTTATCAGTAGAATTTATCACTGCTTCAAAACCATCTATTTTCAAGTCTGTCAACTCGGCGGCATCACTATCTGCATTAGCCAAAACTGTCACCGTATAATCTTTCATAGCTATCCCATCTTCGGCAGTCACCGTAAACGTCACTGCCTTGGTAAAGTCAATACCAGTTAATGATGTTGGATCAGCCAATGCCGGTATAGTTAAGCTAGCACCCTCAGAAGGCGTCACTTCTGTCACGTTAAGAGATTTCACATCTCTGTTTTTTGGAATAGTCACCAATGCCGTTTTATCAGTAGAATTTATCACTGCTTCAAAACCATCTATTTTCAAGTCTGTCAACTCGGCGGCATCACTATCTGCATTAGCCAAAACTGTCACCGTATAATCTTTCATAGCTATCCCATCTTCGGCAGTCACCGTAAACGTCACTGCCTTGGTAAAGTCAATACCAGTTAATGATGTTGGATCAGCCAATGCCGGTATAGTTAAGCTAGCACCCTCAGAAGGCGTCACTTCTGTCACGTTAAGAGATTTCACATCTCTGTTTTTTGGAATAGTCACCAATGCCGTTTTATCAGTAGAATTTATCACTGCTTCAAAACCATCTATTTTCAAGTCTGTCAACTCGGCGGCATCACTATCTGCATTAGCCAAAACTGTCACCGTATAATCTTTCATAGCTATCCCATCTTCGGCAGTCACCGTAAACGTCACTGCCTTGGTAAAGTCAATACCAGTTAATGATGTTGGATCAGTCAATGCTGGTATAGTTAAGCTAGCACCCTCAGAAGGCGTCACTTCTGTCACGTTAAGAGATTTCACATCTCTGTTTTTTGGAATAGTCACCAATGCCGTTTTATCAGTAGAATTTATCACTGCTTCAAAACCATCTATTTTCAAGTCTGTCAACTCGGCGGCATCACTATCTGCACTAGCCTCAACAGTCACCGTATAATCTTTCATAGCTATCCCATCTTCGGCAGTCACCGTAAACGTCACTGCCTTGGTAAAGTCAATACCAGTTAATGATGTTGGATCAGCCAATGCCGGTATAGTTAAGCTAGCACCCTCAGAAGGCGTCACTTCTGTCACGTTAAGAGATTTCACATCTCTGTTTTTTGGAATAGTCACCAATGCCGTTTTATCAGTAGAATTTATCACTGCTTCAAAACCATCTATTTTCAAGTCTGTCAACTCGGCGGCATCACTATCTGCATTAGCCAAAACTGTCACCGTATAATCTTTCATAGCTATCCCATCTTCGGCAGTCACCGTAAACGTCACTGCCTTGGTAAAGTCAATACCAGTTAATGATGTTGGATCAGCCAATGCCGGTATAGTTAAGCTAGCACCCTCAGAAGGCGTCACTTCTGTCACGTTAAGAGATTTCACATCTCTGTTTTTTGGAATAGTCACCAATGCCGTTTTATCAGTAGAATTTATCACTGCTTCAAAACCATCTATTTTCAAGTCTGTCAACTCGGCGGCATCACTATCTGCATTAGCCAAAACTGTCACCGTATAATCTTTCATAGCTATCCCATCTTCGGCAGTCACCGTAAACGTCACTGCCTTGGTAAAGTCAATACCAGTTAATGATGTTGGATCAGCCAATGCCGGTATAGTTAAGCTAGCACCCTCAGAAGGCGTCACTTCTGTCACGTTAAGAGATTTCACATCTCTGTTTTTTGGAATAGTCACCAATGCCGTTTTATCAGTAGAATTTATCACTGCTTCAAAACCATCTATTTTCAAGTCTGTCAACTCGGCGGCATCACTATCTGCATTAGCCAAAACTGTCACCGTATAATCTTTCATAGCTATCCCATCTTCGGCAGTCACCGTAAACGTCACTGCCTTGGTAAAGTCAATACCAGTTAATGATGTTGGATCAGCCAATGCCGGTATAGTTAAGCTAGCACCCTCAGAAGGCGTCACTTCTGTCACGTTAAGAGATTTCACATCTCTGTTTTTTGGAATAGTCACCAATGCCGTTTTATCAGTAGAATTTATCACTGCTTCAAAACCATCTATTTTCAAGTCTGTCAACTCGGCGGCATCACTATCTGCATTAGCCAAAACTGTCACCGTATAATCTTTCATAGCTATCCCATCTTCGGCAGTCACCGTAAACGTCACTGCCTTGGTAAAGTCAATACCAGTTAATGATGTTGGATCAGTCAATGCTGGTATAGTTAAGCTAGCACCCTCAGAAGGCGTCACTTCTGTCACGTTAAGAGATTTCACATCTCTGTTTTTTGGAATAGTCACCAATGCCGTTTTATCAGTAGAATTTATCACTGCTTCAAAACCATCTATTTTCAAGTCTGTCAACTCGGCGGCATCACTATCTGCATTAGCCAAAACTGTCACCGTATAATCTTTCATAGCTATCCCATCTTCGGCAGTCACCGTAAACGTCACTGGGTCAGTAAAATTCACTGTTGGTGAAACACTTAAATCGGGGATAGTTAAACTAGCATCGTCAGAAACCAATACCTCAGTCACGTTAAGGGAAGATTTATCTCGATTTTTTGGAATAGTAACCAATGCCGTCCTATCAGTAGAATTTATCACTGCATCAAAACCATCTACTTTCAAGCCTGTCAACTCAGCTTCGGTGCTTTTGGCAACAACCACTGTCACTGTATAATCCTTTGTTGAACCATCTTCTGCCTTGACCGTAAATGTCACTGGGTTAGAAAAATTAACACCTGTCAATGATGTCGGTGCTGTCAGAGTTGCTTTGTCAGACATCTTGACCTCTATCACGTTAAGCGACGTCACGTCTGTACCAGCAGGCAAATCAATCTTAAATTCACTCGCACCACCGCTGTCTGCAACAGCAGCAACATCGCTCACTTTGAAAGAGATCAACTCGGCTTTGCTACTGCTCTTCTCAATCACGGTGACTTCGTAATACAAATTATTGCCGAAATCAGCCGTCACCACTAATTTGACAACAGTGCCACCTGCACTTGGTATGATTGTTGTCGTTTCAGAAAAATCATTGGGTTCAGGTGTTGACACATCGTACTGGGCAATCTTCGCTTTGGGCGAGAGTGTATAATCCAATGTAATAGCACCTGTACCATTTGGTACAGTAACGACAATTTTATAAGGCCGACCCTTATCATATCCAGAATATGAACCTTTTCTATCCACCTCTCCTATGGTTGCACCCATAACATCTTTCTTAACACCATTAACTGTCAATTGCGCTTCTTTACTTTTTATAAGCGTCGCTGACATGGTGTACATTTTAGTCATCGACCCATCCGCAGAGGTTACTATAAATGTCTTTGGAGATCTCAAATCAAACATTGTCAAATCCACAGGATCAGTAGTAGCATTTTCGTCAGTCGTTGTAATCTCCACTGGTACACTTGCCAAGCTTGTAGTCAACGGTAAGTTTTCTACCGTGATAGTACCCGTCGTATTGTCAATCGTAGCAGTTCTACCAGCTATTTTCGCCGTCGCTACGGTCGCGACAGTATCGTCTCGCACTTTTGTCAACGTTACCAAATAATACTTTTTAGTATTTTGATCCTCTGCCGTGAGCGTAAACAAGACCTGTTTCTCACCTCCGTCCTCAAAGTACAATGAATGTAAAAGACTCGAACTGCCACCATTTGGACTTGATTTCTCTTCACCTTGCCCAGCAGTGCCAACCAACACCCTTGACTCCACATTTGACAATGTACTGGGAATCGTTCCTACGATACGCACATAGCTTTCAGATGTTACTGATTCCGGCACCTTAATATTAATTTTTACCGGACTATTCTCATTAAACCCTTTGTCAGCATCCTCTATGGTTATCAAATTTTCATATTTTCTAAATGATGCTGTCAACAAATGAAGGTCAGTCAAGTCAACTTCATTGCTTTTATTTTCAAAAACCTCTATGGTATAACGTTCGGTCAATGCGGTATATTCTGCCACCACATCAAGATAGTAAAAAACACGCACCGCACTAGGATAAACATTCTCTTTGATGTTAAAAAACCCTCTAAAGAAACCTAAATCCGCCTCTACTTCTTCACCAGTTGATACGTTTGTATACGTTCTCATGGCTTTCGCGACAACTCTTGACTTTGTAGAAGTTATAACGTCATAATCACTCAACGAAACAGGTGCTGCACCTCTTGGTACATATATTTTAAAATCATTACCACTTCGAAGCACAGCTGCACCTTCTATCACATCACCAGAATTATTTATAGAGAGCACGTTTGCTTTGTCAAAACTCAACTCTGTGCCCGTTTCTCTCGGCGTGATGATGATCTTATAATGCTTAATCGCACTATCATCCTCTGATGTTACTTTCAACTGAATTATGGTCGGATCATCTGTCAAATTAATAGACGTGCCTACAGGAAATGAAGTACCCGTGCCATCTACTACACCCGCCCGAGGGCTTACAGTATAATTCAAAATTAAGGACGTCGTGCCTTTTGGCACATCAATCGTATGGATGATGGCATTATCTGCAGTAGCCCCATCTTTGTTAGCATCCGTATTATTGGCAATAATACCCGATGCAACGATACCTCCTTGCAATGTCACATTGTCCACCATCAATTCGGCTTTTGTATTCTCAGAACCCGCAGCCGCAACCGTTGCCGACATTTTATACGTTTTAGTAGTCGTGCCATCCTCGGCTGTTATCGTCAATATCACTGTACCACTAAGATTGACCGCTGATAAATCCATAGAAGGTGGGGTACCTATAGTAGCCGTCGCCCCAGCATCTTTTGCCTTGACTACTACCACTACACCAGTCAAAGGAGTCCCTGAAGCCAACTCTGCTGTAATAGTGCCATCATGTCCATCAGTAGTAGGCTCTGTAATCATCGCCACTACGCCGCCTATCGTCACGGCACCCACCGTGACATCACTGCTGTCTTCCTGCGTAACGGTCATATCATACGTTTTAGTGGTCGTGCCATCCTCGGCTGTTATCGTCAATGTTACTGTTTTACCACCACTAAAATCAACAGAACTTAAATCATTAGGCTCAATAGTCGCCTTACTATCGCCTTTTGTCACATCTACCTTCAATTTTTCCAAATTCAACCCTTTGGGCAACTTTGCTGTAATGGTAGCGGTCGTAGTTCCATCATCTGTAATTGTTGCTACTACACCGCCTATTTTGGCAGAACTGATGGTTGCGTTATTACTAGTCACTTTTGTAACAGTCGCTTCGTACGTTTTAGTGGTACCATCCTCAGCCGTTATCTCAAACTCTATTGGGGTAATTTTACTACTACTAAAATCAATACCCGTCAATGATGTTGGTGATGTCACGCGGGCATCGCCATCTACAGTCTCTATCGACACAATGAGGAATGTCAGATTTGCTGTCCTTGGCAATTCTAATGTGATAGTGGCGGGATTAGCTGTTTCGTCAATCGTTGCTCCTTGACCACCAATAACGATTTGACGGATGGTGGCTTCATTGCTTGCTTTCTCTGCCACAGTGATTGTATAGTAGGTCTTGGTCCTACCATCCTCGGCGGTGACCTCTAGGTTGATAATCGTGCCGTCAATAGTCGGATTGATGGTCATAGAGGTAGTAAATTCATCTACAAAGTTAGTACCATCACCTTTTTTCACTATCGCCTTGGGCGAAAGAGTGTAAGCCAATGTTACATTACCTGTATCTTTTGGGACAATGATATTGATCAACGTTTTGTCATTCTCGATAGTGGTACTTATGCTGGCACCTTGTACAGGGCTACCATCTCTACCCAACACATTGGCAGGAGACTGCACTGTCAATAGTGCATCCGTAGAAGCTACTTTTTTGGTTACGGTAATTTTGTAATATTTTTTGGTATTGCCGTCCTCGGCCGTCACCTCTAAATTAACAATGGTACTAGGATCAGCAATTGATGCAATAGCAATCGGACTTGTCAAAAGGTTGGGTTCTCCCTTTTTTGTCACTTTAGCATCTGTAGAGAGTATATAATCCAATTGAATACCAGCCGTACTAAACGGCAGCGTAATATCAATCTCAAAAGGGTTGGCCTCTGTTCCATCACCATTTGCCTTGGTGACCATAGTCGCACCAGAGACAATATTGTCTTCTGTGTCTTTGACACCACCAACAATCGTGAATACCGCTTCCGAACTTTTGCTGTCATCCACTTTTTCTTTAACATCAACCGTATAGGTCGTAGTCGTTGACTTATCTGCTGCTGTCACAGTATAGGAGGTAACAGCGTCAGTACCATCAAAATCAACAGAAGTGCCCGATGCAGGGTTTACAGTAGCACCGTCTGACACAACAATCGTTGGAGACAAGCCTGTCAAGTCGCTACCTGGTAGGAACTCAAGTGTAATCACACTATTTTCGTCAACTTTCTCTTCGATAGTGCCCAACACTTTGTCCGTATCTGCTTCTTTGGGTTGCACAACAAACAGTTTGATTTTAGCCTCGTTACTCAAATCACCTAATGCCGTGACAATAATCGTACCATGTCGACTCGGTGTCAACACAGACGTTGCCCTTATTTTTATAGGGCCTCCTCCTTCAGCGGTTAATCTTGTACCAGACAATTTCACTTGAGCAGCCTCGGTATCACCATCCCTCACTATGGACCATGTCACGTCCGTATTGGTTACAGTTTCGGGTTTTATCGTCACATTAAGCACCTCCATCAAATCAATTCCTTCCGTTCCTGCATTGAACTCTAATGACTTAGTTTCTTTTTTAGTCAATACGACGCTGGATACAGGAACGGGTTTTACCGTTGCTGTTAGGGATGCTGTCTTTGCACCATCTTTGGTCACAACCGTGATAATGATTTCGCCCAAATCAGCATCGCCATTAACTGTCAAGATATTATCTTCAATTGTAACGTTCGTTGCTTTGGTATCTTCCATTTTACCACCCTCGCCCAAAGTTCGGCGGTACACGTCCCACGTATATTCCTTTTCTGTCGCATCCACAGGTTCGAATGTCACGATGAATGTTAATTTCAAATCAAGTGTTTCGCCCAAAATCACTTCTGGATTCCCCAGTACCGAATTCCTCAGGTCTAATTTTACACCTTTTACCGCAATCGGAATCACCATCAAAGTCACTGTAGCAGTCTTTTGACCATCTGTTGTGGTGACCGTCATCGTCTTTTCTCCCAACAAAGTTGTTTGTTTGCCCACGGTCAATATATTGTCCACAATCGTCATCCCCTCAACATCAGACGACCAAGTGTATTTCTTGACAGTTGCGTTTTCTGGCTCAATCACAACATCAAATACTGTGCTCAAATCCACCGTTTCTCCCAACATCACGTCTGTTACAGCATCCTTTATCGTCTCGACTCTAACACCACTAACAGCAATCGGCTCAATAGTCACCGTTATAGTGGCAGTCTTTTTACCACTGATTGTTGTCACCGTAACTGTAATATCCCCAGGCACCGCTGTAGCAGACACCACCAGATTATTTCCCTCAAAACTAACATCACCGTTTTCGGTATTCCAGACATATTTTGAATTGGTTGCCCCTTCTGGCTCAACCACCACACTGAAAACACTCGTCAAATCCAATGTGCCGCCTATAATGACTTTGGCTGGCACAGTTTCCTCTTTCAATGTCACATTAATACCTGTCACTTCGACGACTGTCCTTTCGTTCTCGTTTACTGGTTGTGGTTCATCCTCTTCGGATCCACACTTTACAAATCCCAAAAAAAGTGTAAAAAATACCAATAATCTGCCAATAACAATTAGTTTATTTTTCATAACTATTTATATTAATTTAAATTCTTTTTAACGTAAAAAATCGAACGTCTATTGAAAATGCTTTTTCTATTTTTAATGCAAAATTATTGTTCATAATTAAACTCAACTCCACAGACGAAGCTACAACATATAACGGTACTTGTCAATATGCTTATACTACTTTTTTCTTCAAAATACTCCGTAAAAATCTAATCAATTAGTTTTAAGTTATTTAAAATAAAAAAAACCTTCAATCTCATTTTAAACAAATAAGACTATCATAATAAAAAATATAACTTATTCATGATATGGTCATTTTTGCCAACGGTGCCATTCATTTTTAATGACCGATAATGCGGCTTTACCTTGTGGTGTAAAACCACCTCTATGTCTAATTGTTTGAGGTACAAGGTGCCACTTCCAAACAAACCCACCTGCAAAATGGCAATCAGGTCGAAACGTAGACAAAAACACATCAAAACACAACGCTTGCTCGGCCTCATCAATTTCTTGATTATCGGCTTGCCAGTGCCCTTCTGATGTTCCTCGAATGCTCCTAAACCCAAACTCAGTAAACACAATAGATTTGTTTTTTTGGTTCGAAAAAGCAGACAATTTTTGCTTCAATTTTTCGGTGTACGTTTTCAAAACCGTACGCATCACCTTTTTTCCATCTTTTTCTTTTAATGGAAAATAAGCATCAATCCCAATATAATCCAATTGTTTCCAAAAAGAAATTTGTCGAAAATTATCCCAATTGGCTGCATAGGTCAATTTGCCATTATACACTCGTCTCACCTTTTTGATTAAAACTCGCCAATAATCCAACTCTTGGCTCAAATGACGAAACTCAGTGCCGATACAGAACAACTCGACTTGTTGCTTTTGTGCAATTTTAGCATAATGTAAAATATACGCTTCATATTCTCTTTTCCAGACCAACAATGCTTGATTTTGGAGTTTGAGGTCCCCTGCCCATCCCTGTCCGCCGACCCAAACATGTGGTTTGACCATCACACGCAATCCTTTTTGTTTTGCTGTAATGATAGTTTGCGTGATACCGGCTGGCGTTTCTCCCCACCATTGATACGATTCTCCTTGATAGATTACAGACCCTGACTCAGCGTTCAAAAAAGCATAAGGTGTCACCCCCACCATATTGCAATTCAACGTAAGTAACTCATCAAACGCATCTTCAGAAAACCGTTTCGGAGGTCCCTCGAGGTTCATGCCCCTCATACCATTTGATATTTTGGGTAATGTGCAATCCTCCACAATATGATCCTTTTGAAATCCCGTCGTTCTGCTTTTCGTACGGGCATTGCACCCACACAGCATCCAAAACAATAACCCAATCATAAAACCACCGACAAGCCAATGCGCATCATACCGAGTAAGCTCCAAAAGCCAACAAAATCTACTCTTTATCAAATAATTAACTCTGTATAGCAACATATTTAGAGTGGTGATTGCGGCTCGACCAATATCGTAGATTCTCTTAACAAAGATACCTGCCCTGCCAAAAAACCTTTCTTTTTAATCACATATTTTCTGGGTACACAAATAACGGGGCAAAGTGACTCCGTTTTTCTTTTTGAAAAAAAAGCCGCCAAAGATGCCGCATACAATTTAACATTTTTGGGAACCGACTGCCCAGACACATATTTGACTAAAACATGACTGCCCGAGCAATCTTTTGCGTGCAACCAAAGGTCATCTTTGTGTGCATAGCGGCGCAACATATCATCATTGGCTTTTGCGTTTTTTCCCACCAATATCTCGTAATCCATATAACGATATTGGCGAAAAGGCCTCGATTGCTCTGTTTCGTCAGATTTAGCATCCAGCTTGTGTATTTTGACAAAAGCCCTCAACGCTTTGGTATCAGTCAATTTTTTGACTCCTTCTAAAGAGGCGCGATATGCCATCAACTGTTTTGTTTTGACCTTGATATTATTGTCCATATTTTCAAATTCGAGCTTTTGATTTTTGTGTTTTCGGTATAGATTTTCTGCCAACTGCTGAGGTGTCTGATTGGGTTTTAGCGTAATATCAATATGATTGTCGGTATAAAAGTCAAAAATCGTTGTACTGAGCACGCCCTTTTTGAATTGGTGAAGTGACGCCATGATGACATCTGCTTTTTCTTTTTTGGACTGCATTTTTGTCAAAATATCATACCTTTCTTGTACTTTAAATAGATATTGTTGACTTTTTTCAATACGTTTTTCAAAATATTTGACATAACCTTGTCGTTCTTTTTCAAAAAAAACATAATGGTACCAAGCATGAAAATACTGGTTGACCGCCGTGACTGGATCCTCGAACCTCTCTAACACTTCGCCAAAAGCAAAAAGAGACAAATAAACCTGATTTTGCCATTTGATTAAATACGTCACTGGCGTCTGCAACTCACCGTAATATCGACAAAAAAGCGCCCACCGTGCCTGCGGCAAAACATCGTCATAGCCCTCTTCTTGCAACACTTTTTTTAATAGTTTGCCACCAGTTGGCAATACCGACAATAAATCGCCCTGTGTTTTTAAAAAAAATGCTTTGTCAATTGCATCCTCAGAACACGCTTTTTCATAAGCCAAAAAAGTAGGCCGTATCCGCTTTTTTTTATACGAACACACATAATCGTCATCCCGAAAAATATGGATATTGCATTGACTTCCAAAAAGAGGAATTTGTGCGGTCAATCCATCAGACCAACCAATTGTCAATCCCCTATCATGATCGTTCACACAAATATATTGAACGCTCTTGCCATCCAATTCTTTGAGCACCTGAGCCGAATTTTTCTTTTTTCGACTTTGTTCCGCGGGCGATGTCACCAGTGCCAATTGGGGTTTTAAAAAAAACTTTAGATAATGACAGTTGTCAGCCTCTCCTTGCAAGACCATCACCACCTCATTTTTGTCTTGCGAATAGGCATTTAGCAACACTGTTCCTCGCAGTTTTTCATCGAGAGACTTTGCCAAATGTTTTAAAAAATGATAATTATTATGCATACAATTTTAGCCCATCATAACCCAACCGAACATTATAAGGCAATAAAGCGTTAACCTCATCGTATGTGCCCATTTTATGACCAATATGAGTAAGATAGGCGCAATCTGGTTTAATTTGTTCGATTATACCCAATGCTTCCTCAAGATTAAAATGTGACAAATGCGTCTCCCGCTGAAGTGCACTGATAACCAATAATTTAGTCCCTTTCATTTTATCAAGCTCTTCTGCCGGAATGCGATTAACGTCCGTTATATACGTAAAATCCGCAATACGATACCCAAATACAGGCAGCAAATGATGGTATCCCAAAATTGGATGCAAAGTCACCGTGTTAATTTTGAAAGGGGTCTGGTCAATGACAATGGGTTTGATCTGCGGAGCACCTGGATATTTATTTTCGGCAAACGCATAGCTAAACTCACGCTTGATTTGATCCAATACCCGACTTACACCATAAATCGGCATATCCTTTTTTTGTAAAAAATTATACGGCCTCACATCATCCATCCCAGCAGTGTGGTCTTTGTGCTCGTGGGTAAATACAACCGCATCCAATCTGTTAATATTCTCTCGCAACATTTGTTGCCTAAAATCCGGACCAGAATCAATCACGATACTCACATTGTCTGCCAAAATATGAACAGAAGACCGCAACCGCTTGTCTTTTTGATCGGTAGACTGGCAAACCGAACACTGGCACCCAATAACGGGTACACCTTGAGACGTGCCTGTACCTAATAATGTAATATCCATCATGTAACATTTTGAAAAATATCTGGGGCCCGCAATTCTGTGTATAATTTAAGGCTTTTCTGTGAAAATCCCGACACATCCAACTCAATAGTTTTGATGATTTCTACAAGGCTATTAACCTTTCCATCAAGGCTGTAGTATCTATTGATAATCACCACTTTTTTTTCTTTTATCAAACAATAACCCGATTTAAAATTCCCTTTTTCATAACGCAAAAAATAATTTGACTCAGCAAAAATATCTTCTAATTTGTTGAGAAAATGTTTTGTATATTTAATTTCCAGAGGCATTATAATTTTACTTGCGTATGTTTTTGTACCAGCTCACCTAACAAGTCAAAATCCAAAGGTTTTTGTAAATAATCATCAAACCCCACTTGTTTAAATTCTTCCATCGTATAATTTTCTGCATTTCCAGTAATGGCAATAACTGGCACATTTGCTTTTTTTTCATCGTTCAATGCTCTAATTTTTTTGAGACAAGTCATCCCATCCATCACTGGCATATTGATATCCAACAAAATGATATCGTAATCTCTGGTTTCGATTTTTCGCATAAGGTCTTGACCATTTTTGACAGATTCTATTTCATAGTTCAAAAACGTCAACACTTTTTTTGTCACCATCCTAATCGACGCACTATCTTCTGCAATTAATACTATTTTGTTTCTCCCCATTGATCCACTAACTCTAAAATTTGCTTTTCAAAGTTTATCTTATAATTCGAATATAATGCTTTCAGCTTAGAAAAATCATCACTAATATAAGTATAATTATTTTTTTTCACCGAATCTTCCATGGTTTTGGTCAAAACATACAGCTCGGTCACACCCAAAGTACCCGCATTTCCGCTCAAAGTATGCAAAGATTGCTTTATTCCCCCCTCATTATGGTCTTTAATAGCTTGCTCTAATTCTGTCAAAATCACCTCACCCTCTCGGTCAAACGTTCTATAAAGTGACATCAACTGCTCACCAAAATACCGATGCAATTGTTGTACAACGTCCACTTTTAAAAGCAGAACTGATTGATTATCATCGATCGTCATTTGGTCAGACAATGGCATTTTTGTTTGTGAAAACACATAATTGCCTTGATGACCAAAATCACTTATGTCATTTCTATTCTGAAAACCAGACTTAATAATACCAACATTTAAAATCGCCGCACACTTTTTAAATAAATCATTGATTTTTATAGGTTTAGAAATATAACCATCAAATCCCTCATTCAAAAATCGCTTATGATCTTCCGTCATCGCATAAGCCGTCATTGCCACGATAGGCGGTATCGGCTTGTCTATTGATTTTATGATTTTCGTGGCTTGTATGCCATCCATCATCGGCATTTGGATATCCATAAAAATCAGATCATACTCTATCTTTTTGACTTTTTCGATGGCTGCCTTGGCACTGGATACGCTATCGATATATGCACCAGAATGGTCAAAAATTTTGGACGCCAATTGCCGATTAACGCTGTTATCATCCACGATCAAAAAATGTAGCGGTTTGGGTGTTTTTTCGAATCTAAAATAGACAGTATTTTGCTCTTTTTCATCTGCTTTTCCCCAATCATTTTTTGTACTTTTGGTCGCCCAAAACGTAAACCAAAACGTACTGCCTTGCCCTTTTTTTGAAAACACACCAATATCGCCACCCATCAAATTAGCCAACTCTTTGGATATAGAAAGCCCCAACCCAGTGCCACCAAAAGTCTTTGATATTGAGCGATCTACTTGCGAAAAATCCCGAAAAAGCTTCCCCATATCTTTTTCGTCAATACCAATACCCGAGTCAATCACCTCAATTTTTACCAGCACACGTTGCTTGTCTTGTGCTACGATATAAGGTACAATTTCTACCCGACCATCTGATTTGGTGAATTTAAGTGCATTAGACGTGAGGTTGGACAAAATTTGTAAAAGCCGCAACTCATCTACCTCAAGATATTGATAGTCAAAATTATGCAAACAGTACGACAATTTTATTTTCTTCTTTTTGGCTTGCTGACCAAAAAGCGTCATCAGACGATCCAACAAATCCCTCAAAAAAAACAACCGTCAGGTTAAGTGTCATTTTTCCTGCTCCAATTTTTGAAAGGTCTAATATGCTATTCAAAATCGACAAAAGTGTCTCAGAAGACTTTTTGATAACTGGCACCAATTCTTGCTGTTGCGGACTGAGCCTCGTCCGTGTTAACAAGTCAATCATACCGATAATGCCATTCATCGGCGTACGGATTTCGTGGCTCATATTTGCCAAAAATTCATCTTTAGAAACAAGTGCCTTTTCGGCAGTATCTTTGGCTTTTTCAAGTGCTGCAGTTGTATCTTTTAGCTCGGTGATATTATGGGCAATTCCCGAAATCTCGACAACCTCTTGACTCTCAAAATAAACAGGATTTAGAAAAAATGAGTACCAAATTACCAATCCATTTTTTTGAAAAGAAAGTTCAAAAGACACACTTTCGCCTTCAAAAACTTGATCAAAAAATGTTGCAAAAACACGATAAAAATTCTGTTTTTTCAAGACTTTGGACATCATCTGTATCAACTGCAACCTCATAAAAATCATTTAAAAACTCTAAAAAACGGGGATTCCAATTTGTCAATATAACATCACGAGAAATCGACCAAATCATATGCGTGCCACTATCAAAAATCGCATCTTGTCGGATTTTCGTTGTCGTAGCTGTTTGTCTTTTTCATTTCGGTTGATACACAACGCAATCTGCCCCGATACAAAATCTAAAATTTCTAAATCTTGACAGAAAACATAATATTAGAACGGTGCAACTGCAATGCAATAATGCCCGTCTGCTGATTATCCAACTGCAACGGAACACTCAACCAGCAAGAAGGACAATGCTGCATTGCTTCAATTTTCATCCCCTTTTACAAGTGTCTCAATGTCTTTTTTAGACAAAATAACTGGGCGGTTATAATTAATGACATATTCAACTAAATCGTTTTTCGATGACACATAATCTCTTTTTTGCCCGTCATCAAAATCACCAGAACGATAGAGATAAAAAAGGCGCTTTTTTTCTGCATTTTTCTGTATACAAATGGTGAAATTTTTAGCAGGCAAAACTTTCGTCAACTCAAAATGAACATTGCTAAAAAAAGCCTCCAAATCCAAAACATCCATCGCCATATTGGCAATTCTATAAAATAAGAATTGTGTTTTTTCGGATTTGATGAGATTGGTAATATCACGAAAATATCCATAATATACAGCGGCTCCATTCTCAGCAGTTTCGGACAAAATATCACCATTAACGTACACGCTATCACCTGATTTCGACACAAAAACACTTTCAAATTTTGGTGCGGTAGTTTTTTTTCGGTGGACAGTTGCAAATAGATTTTAAAAGCATCTCTGTATTGAGGATGCACAATGTCAAAAAAATTAGACATAAAAAGCTCTTTATCAGAATATTGCAATATTTTCAACCCAGATGTATTAATTTTTATCAACTCCCCGTTTTCATCAAAACAGACTGCAAATCCTGTGAATTCTCAAAAGAATCCATCAATGGTCTTTCAAAATTTACATTAATACCATACCGTTTCATTCAATACATTTTGGAAAAAACATCGTTTTATAAAAACCCGTTGTGCATTTTATACTAAGTTATCTGTAATTTTATTGATAGACCTTTTAATACAAAATAATTGAGGTATTGAACGGTTGTAAAAATTGTTATTTTGAAAAATAACTAGCGGTTAACACTAGAAATTTAGTGCGTTTTGTCACCTATAAAAACTGACTGCGATATTACAAAAAGCCGATTCTAAAGCTCTAATTTGGTCGTAAATTTGTTATTTCAGTTTCTGCAATAAGTATTTTTCCCATGATTTAAATCCCTCTGTAGATATATGAATCCCATCAGGACTGTATGTAAATTTCCCTTCATCATCCACAAAATAAGACTCCAAATCATCATAGATAACCTGATTCGGCAATTTTAACAACTTCTTCAATTGATTATATTTCTCTCTATATGGTGATTCTTTCGTTTTTCCCGATGGCAGCAATGAGAAAATAATATTTGATTGAGGATACAATGTTACCAACTCATCCATCAGTAAAGACACGCCTTCGGCAATTTCTTGAGGAGTGTTGTGTCGAAAATTATTTACACCGATAGCGACTGACACATTTTTCGGTTTTACATCTGCATATTTCCCATTAATCACTCTCCATAATAGATTTTGTACTTTATCCCCCGAAATTCCAGCATTGATATAGGTGTGTGTTTTTAATAATTCAATCTCGCTATTAGGCTGATTTACGATATATTTTCGTTTGTCACTCCCCCAACCTTGCGTGATCGAGTTTCCCAAAAACAATATATCCACTTCTTTATTATTCATGCAAATTGAATCAATATCCATTGCTTGTCCCCACCATTCTTTGTTTTGCTTCCATCCTGCCGCTGCTCTATATTCTGAACCTGGTGCGGGAATTGCAGCAAAATTGATCTTCATATCTAACGCTCTCAAAATAAAGTCCACAATTTTCGTTGGATTTTTCAAACTATGTGGGTGGTGGCCAATACCCTCTTTATAGATACATTCTATTTGTCCGCCCATTTCTTTAACTTTTTGTTCAAACACCTTAGTGTTTTCAAAAACAGGCACTACATCGTCTGCGAGACCACATACATGTAACATAGGATAACCTCCTTTTACAATTGCTACTATTTTATCTAATGGGTTGACGCCAGCATTTTTTTCCATTATCTGAGGATACAATGTTTTAACCATTTCCCACTGCTTTTCCCTTACCATTCCTTTTCCTTTGCCACCAGGCCAACTTTTCATGTCTAATACTGGTGCATCAGCATAGATACAAGCTACTTTATTGGCGTTTTTCGCCGCCCAATTATAGATAATCAGTCCTCCTCGGCTCATCCCTTCCAAAACTGCTTTTTTGGAAAAGCCATTTTTCTGCATTAATTCATATAAATTGTCCCAACGCTTGATCGCGTCCTCATTTCCAAATAAGTTTGCCACATCACAATAAACGATATGAAACCCTCTCTCCAATAATGCAATATCCGTCTGAGGCTCGTGACCGAAAAAGCGCGCTCTCAATACCCACGGTTTTGACATCGCAGTTTTCTTCGGATATACCACTTTACAAGACGTATTCTTATATTTAAAATCCTGTAAACGGTAACCATAAAAATTACTCACCGTCTTGCTTTGGATGTCATTTAAATCTGACACTTCTTTTTCATCAAATGGTATATTTATTTGTTCATATACCCTTTGTGCTATAACAGTTGCTCCCAATGAAGATGGGTGAATTTTATCAGGTAATAAAAACTCATGATCGATAAAAAGACTATACAAATCTATGATTTCTAAAGCCTGTTGATAGGCAACCTCCCTCACCATTGGAATGATTTTTCCTGTAATTATAGGATTGTAAATCGACTCAGACTCTTCCATAAAAGACGGTATCGGAATTAATAAAATAATCCGAGCCTTGGGATTCACCTTTCGAAAACTCTCAATAAGATTGGTGTAATCTTGCTCAAACTCTCCGTAAAAAGGTCTGTTAACAGCTTTGCTATCATTAGTACCAAGTTTGATAAATACAATATCTGGCACATACGCCAATGCTTGGTTATAAGCATCTGTTTTGATATAAGGGCGGTTTCCATTTTTTAATAGCGTCGTTCCATTGACCCCAAAGTTTTTAACCTCAAAATCTTTACCTAACAGATTTTCCAACTGCATTGGATAGGCATTATGCTCTCTATTCTCAATACCTGCACCATAAGTTATACTATCTCCTACACAGGCTATTTTCACAACTTTGAGCGTTGTCTCCTCGGGTGCGTTCTTGGCCTCACAACCTACCAACAGTATCATTCCTACAAAAAAAGCGTATTTTATTTTTTTCATAATTATAAGATTAGATTCTATTTCCTCAATAATTGATTAAAATAATTTTGTTTAAATCGTCAGTTCATCAATTTTATATAAAATCACATTGCTTCAAATGTAATATAAATTTCACACCTTTCAATTCATGAAACTTGGTTAACCTTCTTTTTACATAAAAATTGAAACATCCCGTTTCGAGTTAACACCCAATATTGTCACGGGTTTTCTTTGGAGTGTTGAAAATAATTTCGTAATTTTGAAAAAGTTGTTTAGTTTCTTTAGCCATCTATTTATCAAATAAGTACAATTAAATCTCACCATGAAAAAATTCATCTTCATCCTACTTTTCATCACCCCGATTATAACTTATGCCCAAAAAAAAACAGTTAGCTATACCATAAGCTATGATAACATTTCAAATGGTAAAAAAAGTGACAAAAAGACAACGATTATCTATCAAGATGAAATTGTGTTTTTATCAGGATCTAATGATAAAATTCAAGATTTCATCAATTATAATAAGAAGGAAATTGTAACTACAATAGAGTATAAAGGTAAATTCTATAAACAAGTCACCTCATTTAAACGTTTACAAAAGCCTATTTTTGAGGACAAAACAGAAACTATTCTAGGGTTTAAATGTCAATACGCAAAGTATTCTTATTTCTCAAATACCACTGAAGTCTGGTTTACAGAAGATGCAAAAGTAAAAGGTTCGACTCACCCTAATTTTTTACCGAATAAAAATGCATTGGTTTTAAAAATAATTATGAATGGCAATGACACCCAGGTCGCAAGCTCTATTGATAAAATCAAAAATGTAAATAAGCGGAAATATATCGCTAACGAAGCACAAGAAGTTACTGAGGCCGAATTTGAAGAAATTGAAATCAAATCTCGGTTTATTAAAGTCCCCATTTTTGATAATGAAACTGTGAATTTTGATAGTAAGATTAAATCTCCCGACAGCAATAATCTTAAAGTAAATAAAACCTATCACCTAAGCCTAGGTTCCGTAATTATAAAAAAGATAAAACTAACACCAGAATTAAAAAACAGTGGTAACATTTTTGCACAACTCCAATCTCATTCTAATGGTGATGCTTATGACCGCACTGGTTCGGTATTTATAGTTCCTGTAGATGAAAGCACGTCGGTAATGGACGCATATCTAAAGGGATTAGATCAATTACCTGTTTATACCGATAATTTAGGGCAGAAATATCAAGGTATTATCAAGACCGAAAATTATAAACCACCTATCGAAATTATGCGTTTTTTTACTTCATTTGGCGTCGGTTATTTTAATGACGAAATCGTTATCAATAATTATAATTGGGAGGAAAACGTTCGATATAAACAAGAAGTTACACCACTAATTCCTACCGACGTTGATGAAATTTGGGTGGGTGTTTTCATCGGTAATTATGACAAAGGTGGACATAAAGTAAGTCTGGATTTGGACTTCTACCCTTCTTTTGGCAATACAAAAAAATCAAAATACATTGAACCCCTATTTTCTACAGTGAATACTTTGGAAATGTCTGGTCAGAATTACGGACGACTTTTTAAAACGGACACCCTAACTGTTAATTTTGAATCTCCAAAAAACATAGAAAATCTGCAATTATTATATACGTCCACAGGTCATGGTGGTTGGGAAAATGGCGATGAATTCATTCCTAAAATGAACAAAATATTAATTGATGGTAAAGAAGTTTTTATTATCGTGCCATGGCGAACAGATTGTGCTACATACCGCTTTTCAAACCCAGCCTCAGGTATTTTTTTCAACGGATTGTCATCTAGTGATTTAAGTCGTTCTAATTGGTGCCCTGGCACACCAACACCACCATATTTCATTCCCTTAAAGAATTTGAAACCGGGCAAGCATACTATTCAAGTTATTATTAATCAAGGAAATGATGCAGGCAATAGTTTTAGCCATTGGAACATTACTGGAGCCTTGGTTGGGGAAAAGAAATTGGAGAATTAATTATTTTATCTGTCAATAAATCTGTATAATTTATTTAGAGCTAGTCAAAATAGCCATTTCTAAAAAACGAATCTAAGCTCAAAAATTTCATCGTCATATTGGTTACTCTATTAAACATAGGAATTGTGTTTTTTTGGATTTAATAAAATTGACAATCTAACGAAAAGAGGCATAATATGCAACTTCAACCCAAGCTACTTTCCAAAAAGCAAAAAACCTATTTTTCAAAAAAAAAAAAAAGAAACCTCACTTTATAAAAAAAATTAATACTTTTGAATTTAACTTAAAATTTATTAAAAATGATATACCATAATATTCCAGCAATTATAAAAATTTCAATATTTAGTTTTGTATCAATTGCATACACATCTTGTATGCAAGACGCTAAAACCGCACAAAATGAAACTGACTCTAAAATGGAGAAAAAGCCAACAGGGCTTGTAGAAGACGTTTTGACAAAAGAACAACAAGCTGCGTTAACGCCAGACGGAGTAATAAAAATCTTCAAAGAAGGTAATATGCGATTTACAAACAATGATTTGACTGCAAGAGACCACTCTAAACAAGTCAGAAAGAGCACTTTATCACAATATCCTAAAGCCATCATATTATCTTGTGTTGACAGTAGAGTCCCTGTCGAAGATGTATTTGACAGAGGAATTGGTGATATTTTTGTCGCTCGAGTAGCAGGAAATTTTGTCAACGAAGATATTTTGGGAAGCATGGAATTTGCTTGTAAAGTATCTGGATCAAAATTAATTTTGGTAATGGGGCACGAACACTGCGGTGCCGTAAAAGCCGCAGTCGATGATGTTAAATTGGGTAATATAACTCCCATGCTTGAAAAAATAAAACCAGCTGTAGAAATAAAATACGAGGGAGAAAAAACCTCGAAAAATCAAGAATTTGTACATATGGTATGCGAGCAAAATGTGAAAAATACCATTGATAAAATCAGACAAAACAGCCCCATTCTCAAAGAAATGGAAGACAAAAACGAAATTAAAATCGTGGGCGCTGTATACGATATGGACAACGGCAAAGTAAACTTCCTCAACTAATAAAAAACCCGCAACCTATCTTTATAAACAATGGCAGGTTGCGGTTTTAAGTGAGTGGAGACGGAGTCTGAAAAGTTGAAATTCTAATAATCAATACAATCTCCTACCAACCAGGATTTTGTTTCAAATTTGAATTAAGTAAAGTTTCTCTGTAAGGAATAGGAAAAAGATACATTTTGTCTTCAAATAAACGTGTTTCCAATACCTGCTTTTCGTAGTCGAATGTGCCGTCTTCGTTTTGCTTTACCTCCATTTTGTAAATATCATTGGTTTCATTTCCAATTTTCCAGCGTCTAATATCCCAAAATCGATGGTCTTCAAAAGCCAGTTCTACTTGCCTCTCTCTTCTTAATTTAGTTCTAAAATCCTCTTTAGACATTCCTGTAGGAAAAACAGGCATTTCACTTCTTAGCCTAACCTCATTAACGGCATCAAGTGCCGATTTTGTAAAGCCATTTGCATTTTCTGGGCCATAAACTTCATTCATCGCTTCTGCATAATTTAACAAGACTTCGCCATAACGAAATAATATCCAAGTATGGAGCTTGCTATTTGTATTGCCGGGTTCTAAAAGCGTGTCTTCAATGACATATTTTTTCAAATAATAACCTGTTGGAGTTGCGTATTGAAGAGGCGCTCCATTAGCACCTCCCTCCCAAACTTCAATTGATGTTGATTTCCAAAGAGCATCATTATATAAAATTGATTTAGCCAATCTAGGATCCCTATCATCATAAGGGGAATCAGGATCATAACCTGAATTTAAATCGTCAATTGATAATCCTGTCGATTGCATTTCATAAGCGTTGACTAGATTTTGTGTAGGACAATTACCTGAAGCACCACCCGTAAACCCAACAGGAAAATTAGTGCGTTCAAAATCATTTCTTTCAGCATCTCTTCTTTCGAAAATCAATTCTTTTGACGTTGGATTATTAAAAACATTTGCATAATCACTTTCTAACCCATAACTTCCTAATTCAATAATATCACTGGCTGCAGAAGCCGCTGCTTTCCATAAAGCCAAATCACCACTAGGATTATGCAAAGGACTAGCCGCATATAACAATGCCTTGGCTTTAATTGCCAAAGCAACTCCTTTTGTAACCCTTCCTGTTTCTAAATTTCTATCGGTCAAATAATTGTCAGGCAGAACCTCTACTGCGGCATCACATTCGCGTACAATATAAGATATCACATCTAAAAAAGGAGTTTTTGAGATAGCATTGGCTTCTTGCTCAGTTAATACCTCTTCTGTCAATGGGATATCGCCGTATCGTTTTGCTAATTCAAAATAATAATACGCTCTTAACACTCTTGCTTCATACTTATAGCGTTCAACATCAGCGATTAATTCTTCGTAAGGAGGGTCAATATCATATCTTCTTTTTTCGAAAGTTTGGTCTTTTGTTTCAAGTAAAAAACGATTGGCTCTTCTTATCCCTACATAAAGTTCCCATTTACTATCTAAAGTAGATTGAGCAGACCATGATCCATTATTAAATTTATGAACTGCACTGAGGTCATTTGCAAACACTGCTTCATCACAAGCGGATGCCATCATGGCACCACCTACTTGAGAAAACCCGCTAGGAAGAGATACATACACGCCTGTTAAAGCAGTCTGAACCCTAGATAAATTTGAATAGACCTCATCTTTAAGTAAAAAAGTTTTTTCGTCATAATCTAAAAAATCACAAGCACTCAATAGGATGAATGGAAAATATACAAATAGTAAGAACGTTATTTTTTTCATGGTATATATCTTTAATATTTAATACTAAAAGGTTAATAAAACACCCATATTATAACTCCTCAAAGTAGGATAAGTACGTATAGAAATTGCCTCAGGATCCAATTGAGAGATGCCATCTAAAGAAAATAAATTAGAGCCACTAGCATAAATTTTACAGCTACTTACTTTTATGGTATTTAAAATACTTTTAGGAAGTAAATAATAAATTTCAACGCTTCTTAATTTCAAGTAACTCCCATCCACTAACCAAATATTATTATTTCGATAATTATTATCATTATCAAGTGTTGTTAATCGAGGCAAAGTTGCGGTGTTTTTGGTGCTTTCGGTCCACCGATCGTTAGAGAATGTGGAAATATTGGAATTACCGACTAAAGGTCTGTAAATGCCATTGGTATTTAGATTTACAGTATGATTTGATATGCCTTGAAATAAGGCGTTAACCCCAATGTTTTTATAATCTAGGTGTAAACTAAAAGAATAGTATATTTCAGGAATTGCCGTGCTATAGCCCAATGCAACTTCATCCAAATTATCTATAAAACCATCGCCATTTTGATCTACATACTTGACATCTCCAGGGGACACTTTAGAAAAAAGTTGTTTAGGAGCATTTGAAATTTCATTTTGATTATCAAAAAAACCATCACTCTCTAATCCAAAAGCTTGATTGATACTTTTCCCTGTTCTTCTAGTTTTTTCTGGTAAACCTGGAGATTCTCCCATCTCGATAATTTTATTTCTAGCAAAAGAAAATTGTCCCGTCAAATAATAATTTAATGCCCCAATTTTGTCTTTGTAAGTCAATGCTATTTCAACGCCTTTATTTTCAACCTCTCCAATAGGTTGTATAGAGGCTGTATTTCCCAATACACCAGATACTTTCCCACCATTAGAGACTAATATGTTTGTTCTTCGGTTATAAAACATATCAACCTCTAATTCTAACTTTTTGAATGCAACTACCTCCAATCCAAAATTGGTCATCATAGCTCTTTCTGGTTTGGCAACTCCTGCTAAACTCCCTTCAACTGTAGAATTAAAAACCTTGTTTTGAGCTGTAAAACGATAAGAAGATGCCCCTTGATAAGGACTATCTGTCACATTCTGAATGATACGATCACTACCTGCCAAACCAAAAGACGCTCTAAGTTTTAATTTGTCAAGCCAAGAAACATTCATGAAATCCTCTTGGGAAACTAACCAAGCAGCTGAAATTGCAGGATATAGGTAAAACCTACTACCCTTAGGTAAATTAGAAGAACCGGCATAAGAAAGAGTCAAATCTGCAAAATATTTATTTTGATTACTGTAATGCAAATAAGCGGCCATATTTTGATTTAAATACGTGTTATATTGGCCTTTAGATACTCTTTTGCCTTGAGAGTACATGAGAAAACCATTGATATTATTTTGTCCAAAAGAGGTGGTGTATTTTATTTTTCCCCTTAAATAAGTAAACTGAGACAAATTGCCATACTGGGTATAAGATACCAATTTAGAATCTTCCGAATAGCTTTTCTTCAAGGTTGCAACCCCATCTACAGGTGTCCACTCTTCATACAAATAGTTTTTTCTTTGTCCGTCGATAGATACAAAATTAGCATTATAATTCATCATCACTTCTGCAGAAAGACCTTCAGTAAAGGCATCTAATTTTTGCTCTAAAGTTCCTATTAATGCGAGATTTCCGTTGTTTGTCCTTTCAAAACCCGTATCAGAAATAAAAGCAGATGGATTAGTACCGTATATCGCATTTCCACCCCAACTACCATTCTCATTTTTTTCGGGATACGCATTAGCAGGTGTATTAAAAATCGCATATATAGTATTTTCAATAGTTCTGGCGGGTCGGTTGGTCTCATTTATCTCACCAAATATAGAGGTTTTTAACATGGTGGTTTTTTGTAAGATTAACATCTACGTTGGTTTGCAAATTCACTCTATCGTATTTTAATTGAGGTGAATAGTCCTCATTATCAAATTCCTTATACAAACCATTTTCAGATTGATAACTTAGCATGGTAAAATATCTTGCTTGCTTTCCCCCACCTCTAAAAGTAGCAAACATATCTTGTTGAAAACCGTTATTTCTTAATGTTTTAGAAGCCCAATCTGTATTGGGATAAAGATACGGAGACGATCCATCAGCATATTTTGCTATTTGTTCTTTAGTATAAAGTCTGTTCAAACCATCATATTTTCGAGCTTCATTAACCGCCTGAGCATAAGAAGGTGCATCCAACATTTCGGGAAGACGAAATGCAGAATTAATTCCGGCGGAATATCCCACATTCACCTCTAAATCTTGATTCAAGCCGTGTTTTGTTTTTACTAAAATAACACCGTTGGCACCTCTTTGTCCATATATGGCCAAAGCCGCGGCATCTTTCAGTACTTCGATACTTTCAATAGCATGAATGCTCAAAAACTGAAGGCTTCCTTCCATGCCATCAATGATAACCATAGGTGCTGAACGACCGTTGAGGGTATTTAGACCTCTAATATACATAGTAGGTTCACGTAAACCAGCAAATCCGCCATTTTGCAACACAGTTAAGCCTGGAATTTGACCATAAAGGGTATTGGTTGGACTTAACGATTTTATTTTGTTCAAATCTTTAGCAGAAACTCTTCCAATGGCGGCAGTATTTTCATTTTTTTTACTTTGTATGATATTGCCCAATACAACATTCTCTGACACCGAATCTATTTTATATTGAGAGACAACAGATTGTTTGGCATCATTTTCTTGACCATACACATAAGAGCATAAACAAAGAGGTATAAAAACAAGGCTTTGGATTACAATATGTTTCATCAGCATAAAATTTTTCATATAACTATATTTTCTCTAATGTGTAAATTTTACCAGCCTGGGTTTTGAGGTAATAATCCATTCCCTTTATTCACTTCGTTTAAAGGAAATGCAGCCAAATACCATTTAGGTGAAAAGTTAGTCGCCCAAGCTCTAGCAGGGAGAATTTCAATTTTTTTGTAGGTAAAATCATTTCCTACTTTTGTAATTTCCATTTTATGAAGTTTCAATTTAAATCTGTCTTCCATTTTCCAACGTATCAAATCAAACCATCTTATTTCTTCGAAAGCAAACTCTCTAGCACGCTCATCCAATACTTCTTTCCTAAAATCCTCTTTAGATAAGCCTGCAGGAACACCGGCAACCTCTACACGTTCTCGTGTTTTATTGATATACTCTACAGCTAATGCATTAGGTCCTCCGTTATATTCATTTAGGGCTTCTGCATAGCTCAAAAATATTTCTGGTAACCGCAAGTAAGGCCATTGAATGACTGCACCTCTAGCATTGCCATCTAAATAAAATTTTCGTAAGATATACCCTGTTCCAGATAATTCATCTTTTTGTTTATCTGTTCCTCCTGTATATAACTCCGCTTTTCTGCCTTTATAATCATCCCCATTCACTACAACAGTCGCATATAATCTAGGGTCTCTGTCCTTGTACGGATCATTTTCGTCATAACCAGATGTGGGATCAGTAATCGATTTTCCAGAAGTCTTCATGGGAAACAAATCGACCAGCTCTTGGGTTGGCAAATGTCCCACAATACCTCCTAGTAGATTAAAAAAAGTACCATTTGCTTTATACCCAGCATGTGTCGCTATAAGCGTTTCACCTGTTCCTCTATCAAAATATGCTTTTTTAAAATCACCTTGAGGATCACCTCCATTCACTAATTGATAACCCCCATTAGCTGACAATTCGTCTAAAAAATCTTCACAAGCATCTATGACTTTTTTTCCAACGTTCCTTATCATAATTCCCATACCATGTCATATTTTCGGCTGATGATGACCCTTCCATAAAGGGCGTATCAGCATTATACAGAGGACTAGCGGCAAACAACAAAACCCTTACTTTTAACCCTTTAGCAGACGCTTTGGTAAAACGCCCCTCTTGATTTATATCGTCTTTTAACACCCAAGGTAGATTATCTGCCGCTTGATCCAAAAGACCTACAATAAAGTCTACGGTAGCTTCAACAGTTAAACGTGGTGAACTTATATCAGCATCGGGAGGAAAAGCCTTTATCTACTTTGGGCAGCCCACCAAAATGACGGAACATATTAGTATAATGCACCGCAATCACCATCAAAGCCTCTCCTTTCAACCTTTTTTTGGTTTTGTCATCTGCATCTGGGACACGGTCTATATTTTCAATAAAAAGCCATGCTCTACGAATACCTGTCCAACTGTCTTCTTTGTATAACTATACTTCGTATGATTGCCATCATTCTCAGTTACCGCAGAATAGTTTCCAGAATAATAAAAACGGCCACATCCTCCCCAATTCATACCACTTTGACATAAATCTGTCAACGATTCTTGAATATCTTGATTCATACCATTTACATATGATGGTCCCCAGTTTCTAGGCAACCCATAGGGCAATGTTGCGTAAGCCGCAGTGAGAGCATCTTCTGCATCATTAAGGTTCGAGTACACTTTATCGATAGTGATATCTGCACTAGGCGGTTTTATTAAAAAATCAGATCCTACCTTTACATTCTCGCACCCCAATATTAGGATACAAATAGGCATTGTGATGAACCACAAATATTTGTTATGTCTTTTCATGATTACTTAGTTTTAAATTTAATATTGGCTCCTATGTTATAGACCTTCACATTTGGATAACTCGGTCGTGTTCCTGCAGTTACTTCGGGATCGATTAAGCCGTCTAATCGATCAAAAGTCAATAAATTATATCCATTAACATACAATCGTACACTACCAATACCTATTCTCTGTAAAGACTCTGATTTAAAGTTATACGCTATCTCCAAAGTCTTCAAACGAATATAAGACGCATCTTTAAGCCAATAGTCTGAAGGCAATTTATTATGTGTTGTATTCGTAAATGTAACACGTGGAAATGTTGCGGTATCTGCAGTCTCTGGCGTCCAACGGTTATCTGCCATATATTGTAATAAAGAAAGAGTTCCCGTTTCACCAAAAGGCACTTGAAAACTTTCTCCCAGTGCTATAGATCTATTGGTAGCACCACTCCACGTTGAAGAAACCGACCAATTGCTATATTTAAATCCTAAATTAAGCCCAAATACATATTGAGGATAATTGGGAAACCCGATGGCTTTTTGATCTTCACCATCTACTTTGCCATCACCATTAAGGTCTTTGTACCTAAAATCACCAGGTCTAACATTGGCCGCATACGTTGGATACTTTCCAAGTAATTGACCATTTTCATCAAAATCTGACTCTTGGAAAAATCCATCCGTAACATAACCAAAAGGTTGCCCCACGACGCCTCCTGTTCTTCTTTGATAATCAAATTTAGGTTTCACCTCATCATTAAAAATAATTTCATTTTTTGCATAAGACATGTTAGCGCGCAACCAATAACTAATTTTATTTATTTTCTGCGTCCATTTGATTGTAATTTCATACCCTTTATTATCCACACTACCCAAATTTGCAGCTGGCAACTTTGCGGCGACAAACCCAGGAACGGTTTTTCTATCAATTAAGATACCCCGTCTTTGATCAATAAAATAATCTACGGTGAATCCTAATTTCGAACCTAAGACCGTCAAATCAATCCCATAATTTTGTTTAGTAGCGACTGACCATGTTACGTTAGGGTTGCCTATTTTATTCTCCACAAATCCTTGCTGATACCCAGGCACATTAACCCCAAAATTATACCTATACGGATTCCCAGATTGGTAGCTATCAGGCAAATACAAAAAACGATTTTGTCCTTGTCTATCACTACCCACTTGACCATAAGAAACTCTTAATTTCAATTGATTCACAAAGCTCATATCTTTCATGAAATCTTCTTTGCTCACTACCCAACCTACAGAAAAAGCTGGAAACAAACCAAAGCGATGGCCCTCTGCAAAATTCTCAGACCCATTATAACCAACATTCACCTCCGCTAGGTACTTTGTCGCATAATTATAAGTCGCTCTTGCTACCATGCCAATATAACCTCGTGGTATATAATTAAATTCACTGTTCGGATAAGGATAATAAGTAAGTTGCTGGTTATAAAGCAATAAACCAGATAATTCATGTTGTCCAAATTTACGTTTGTAATTCAGAGCACCTTCTATATACCAATTACGGCCTTTGCCGTATGATTCCTGATAACCTAAGTTCCCACCTAAAGATTCTAATTGATACACGACGGTCTTATCATCTGCAGATAACGTTTTGTCAAAATCTCGCTTATAATAAGCCGAATAAATATCCGCACTGCCACTCCTAAGTTTAGCTTGTGAAAAGCTCATATTTGTTGATGCTTTAACTGACACGCTCAGTCCTTTAGTTAGGGAAGATAAGCTCTGCTTTAACTTAACATCAAAATTAAACTCATTAGTATTATTGTCTCGATACCCTCTATTATAAAAATTACTTAAGCCATCATACGTTTGTCCTGGAATATATTGCCCATTTTGTACAACCAATTTACCATCCACAATACCTGGACTAGAAAAAGGTGTGGCGCGATAGAGAAACCTAAAAAATTGAGCGGTAGAAGCACTATTTCCATCCTCTCTTGACAACGGATGATGGATGGTTTTGTTTCTGCCACCTAAAGTTAGGTTCAAATTTGTAGATTTGGTTACTGTTATATCCAAATTTGTTCGGAAATTATAACGCTTATAAGAGTAATTATTATCATAACCAGTACTAAAATTTTTGAAAATACCTTCCTGTTGAAAATAAGATAACGAGGTGAAATACTTAACCTTTTTTGTACCACCAGAAATCGTTATATTTTGTCTAGTTTGAAAAGCAGCTTTTTTCAAAACATAGTCCATCCAATCTGTATTTGGATAAGTAATAGGATCCGAACCCGTACGAAAAGCTTCGATTGCCTCTTTGCTAAATCTCAACTCACTTTCTGGCTTTCCATCCGATAATTGTGCCTCATTATACACTTTAGCATACGTATAGCTATCAGCAAAATCTACAATTCTAGTAGGTACCGAATAGCCAAAAGAAGTATTTAAAGAAATTTTCGGCGCCCCTTCTACCCCTCTTTTTGTCGTAACTAACACAACGCCATTAGCTCCTCTAATACCGTATACTGCCGTTGCAGATGCGTCTTTCAAAATCGTGATATCTGCTATTTCTGCAGGGTCAAGATCTGAAAAACTTCTTTGTACTCCATCTACAATAACTAATGGAGATGCATTTCCACTGTCTAGTGTCCCAATACCTCTGACAAATATATTAGGCGTATTTGCACCTGGTTGACCAGAAAACTGTACAGAAGAAAGACCCGAAACTTTTCCGGCTAACACATTGGTAACATTACTATTAGGCGTATTTTCTAATTCCTCTGAACCGACAGAAGATACAGCACCCGTCACAGTCACTTTTTTTTGTGTACCATAAGGTACAACCACAACTTCATTTAACAATACAGTATCTTCTTTCATATGGACATTGACAACAGCTTTTACTGGGTGTTCCTCTGGCAGCATTCCTATAAACTCAAAAATTAAAGTGCCATTACTAGGTGCTTCTAAACTATATGTTCCATCAGCATCGGTCGTTACCCCAATAGAAGTGCCCTTGACGGCAACATAAATACCTGGCATAGGGCCATTATCATCTACAACTTTCCCTTTCACAAGAATCATTTCCCCGTTTTGAGCTCTCAAGGGCATAATAACCACAGTTATTAACGACAGTACAAGTAGTATTTTTTTCATAATTATATCTTGAGTTTTAATTACCAAAACGAACTAATTTCAAAGTTTTATGGTATATAAAATATGCTGTTATCATGACAGTAAAACAGATTCTAATGTGTGAAAATATTTGACTTCCTCAAAACAAATAAATTTGACTTTAGACAAAAACTGTTATATTTATTTAAATTTATTTAAAATCTTATTTCTCTAAGATGAGAATAATAAACGTGTAGTAAAATAAACAAAATCACAAAAAACATGAACATATTAACACATAAAGAAGCAGGTTTTGTTGGTCAAAAAATGGTAGTTTTATCAAAAAAAATAAAAAACTCTTTACGTGCCAACCCTATTAGCAATATGTTATATGCTACCGATATTGGTTTTTTTCCTAACGCAGTACACCACTCAAAAAAAAGAAAAAATGGATCATCAGCATACATTCTTATATATTGCACAGAGGGAAAAGGAACAATCCAAATCAATGAAACCAAATTTGAATTACAAGCCAATCAATACTATATTATTCAAAAAAACACGGCACATGAATATAAAGCTGATTCAAATAACCCTTGGAGCATTTATTGGATCCACTTTAAAGGAAAAATAACTGATTTTATTTACAATAAATTTCAGTCTATAAACACAAACTCCAAATCAACCCCATTTGTGAACAAAAGAGTTGAATTTTTTGAAGAAATTATTGAATCATTGAAAAGTAGCTATTCACAAGATGCAATCGAATTTCTAGTATCAGATTAATTAATCTCATCTCCACATTTATCCATACAGATTTTTATATTGAAACACATAAAACTAAAAAAGGAAACACATTAGCCCATAAAATCAGGAAATATTTGGATGAAAATATTTATAATACGATAGAATCAGAAGACCTTGTGAATAAATTTAATATGTCCTATTCTGGACTTTACACAACCTTTAAAAAACATACTGGCTATTCTATCATGAACTTTTTCACAAATATGAAAATTCAAAAAGCCTGTGAGTATTTGAATTTTACAGATATGAGTATTAAGGAAATAGCGGTTCGGTTAGGGTACAACAATCCACTTTACTTTTCAAGGCTCTTTAAAAAAAATATGGATGTTTCCCCTGCAAACTATCGAAAAAACATAAACACTTAAAGAATGATGAACTTATATCTCATCAATTTACTTGTCACTTTTCGCTTTCTCTCGATTTTTATAAGCATCACTCCATGGATCTTTGTACAGAGGTTCTTTGTTTTCCATAAGAGATTCATGGATATGTCTCGCAATTCCCATCCAAACTTCTCCTTCATCCCATAGTGGAGGTACCATTTGATTTTGCCATGTATGATATGATTTATTTAGCTTTTTAACCATTTTCTTATCCTTTTTATATAGGTTTTTCGTTTCACCCAAATCATTTTTTAAATTGTATAAGACCGAACCATAATTATCTACAGTAATCATTTTATAATCTCCTATTCGGATAGCTGACTTATCTAATTTTCTCCAAATTAGTTGATTATGTGGATTACCTGTTTTTTGTTGTGTTAAATAGGGGATTAAATTTACACCATCCAACACCATGTTTGAAGTTTTGATTTTAGCAGCTGCAATAGACGTTTTGAAAATATCCAATGAAGATGTTAAACCATCAAAAGTTTGATCTGGGTCAATCATTTTTGGCCAGCTCACAACAAATGGCACTCTTTGTCCTCCTTCAAATTCATTGCCCTTCCAACCTTTTAGAGGCCCTTCTTTGGATTGGTTATTATGTGCACCACCATTATCACTTAATAAAAAAATCAATGTATTATCATATATTTCAAGATTCTTAAGCTTATTGATAAGTTTACCCACATTTTCATCAAGAGACCATGTCATGGCCGCCAATTTTTGTCGTGGATGCTCTTTGTACCTTTCTAGATCTTCTTTTTTTGCATCCATAGGCGTATGTACGGCATTATAAGCAAGATACATAAAAAAAGGCTTGTCTTTGGATTCCTCTACATACTTGACCGATTGGTCTCCCAATACATCTGTCATATAGCCTTTGAACTTGACTTGCTTACCATTATGCTGTAACATTTTATTTTTGCTAGGGTTTTTAATGGGGAAATAAGAGCGGCTTCCACTCAAAAAACCATAAAATTCTTTAAACCCTCTTTTATTTGGGTGATCAGTCGGGTCACTTCCCAAATGCCATTTTCCTAAAGCGTAAGTGTTATAATTGTTATTTTGAAAAACACTAGCGATGGTTTTGACATCATCACTAAGACCAATTCCGCCTGTCCCATTGGCCTCAAAACCAAAGCGTTGCTGATATTTTCCCGTAATTAACCCTGCCCTTGAGGGTGCACAAACCGTAGCACTGACATGAGCATCGTTGAATATCACACCCGATTTGGCAATAGCATCAATATTTGGTGTGTCTAAATCTTCGCTACCCATAAATCCAAAATCGATATATCCTGCATCATCAACCAAAATCACAATGACATTGGGTTGTTTATTTTCATTTTGGGCATTTGACGCAAAACTTAGGGCAATGAAAATAAGTAAGCACAAGCTATTTTTAAAAAAACAGTTCATAAGATTTTATTTCTGGTCAAAAAATGATAAATCCCAAGTAGGATACCATTTTAATACGGGTTTATTATTTTCAAATTCTATAGGTAACCAAATATAAGTCCCATCAATTGGGTTTTTAGGTGTCCAACAATCAGCCATAAATATAAAAGCATTTTTTTTACCCTGAACAGGAAATATATAGGTGCTTTGGCTTTCAAACGTTGTTTTCACTTCTTTTTCTGTTCCCCTTACAGGGTTGCCTAATGATTTCCATGGTCCCAACATATCATCTGCAACCGCCGATCGTGCTGGGTTGGGTGCCCAACCTGTGCATCCCGAAGAGATCATATAATATTTCCCATCCTTTTTAAAAATAGCTGGTGCCTCATTACCTCCACCTGGAAACACTCTCACATAATCTTTTGACATGGAAAGGTAATCTTTTGATAATTTTGAAATGAGCAAAGTTTCATTTTCTTCGGAAGCAGTAATATGATAGGCAGTACCATCTGTGTCCTTGAACAACGTCATGTCACGGGACATTTGCCCTACTTTAAAGTCTCTTTTAATAAACGCACCATCTACGACCTTTTGTTTTCTGTCTTTATCTTTACGACCTGATATAGGTTCCATTTTTTTCAACTTCTTCTTATCTATATTTTTTGGATATACCTTTGGATGAATACGAAAACTGTTCATGTATTTGTATGGTCCCGTAACATTATCAGATACTGCTACTCCCGTCATCGCAGCTTTATAACTCTGCCCTTTTAGCTCATGATGAAACCACATCACATACTTTTTTGTTGTATCGTTATAGATAACTTTAGGTCTTTCTAACACAGAGCCTTTTTGAAGCATACTATTTGTATCGTCTAACATCTTTAGGGCAATTCCCTCATTTTTCCAATTGTACAAATCTTGAGATGAGTAAACACGCACGCCAATCAAAGATGTATTACCCGAAGAACCTGCAACCTTATGTTCACCAAACCAGTAATAAGTATCTCCTACCGTTAAAATGCCTCCTCCATGGGCATTGATATGAATGCCATCAGTATCTAGCCATTTCGATTGACTGGGATGAAATTGAGTGTATTTTTTTTGTGCATTCAATATCGCCACACTAAAAAAAAAGTGCTATTATGAATAAGTAATACTTGTTAATTATGTTGTTTTTCATACTATTTATATTATAACTTTATTTAATCTAAATCACTGAAATTCATTTTTTTATCAGAACCTAAAGCCATTACTTTCCATCTTCATCATCAAAAAAAGATAAATTCCAAGTAGGGTACCATTTTAAAATTGGGATATTATTGTTATCAAACTCTATGGGTAACCAAGTGTAAGCACCATCTATTGGGTTTTTAGGCGTCCACCTATCTGCCATAAATATAAAAGCATCCTTTTTTCCCATAACAGGTAATATATAGGTACTTTGACTTCCAAAAGTCGTTTTTATTTCTTCAGCAGTACCTCTTACTGGATTGCCCAAATACTTCCATGTTCCCAACATATCATCAGCAACAGCCAACCTAGCTGGATTGGGCGCCCAACCTGTAAGACCAGATGTAATCATATAATATTTTCCATCTTTTTTGAATACAGCAGGCGCTTCATTTCTTTTATTAGGTAACGCTCTAATGTAGTCATCGGATACGGATAAATAATCATCAGATAATTTAGAGATGAGTAAAGTAGTATTCGCTTCTGATGCTGTAATATGGTATGCAGAACCATCACTATCTTTATATAAAGTCATATCACGTGACATCTGCCCTACTGTAAAATCCCTTTTAAGAAAAACACCCGCAACTATTTTCTTATTTCTATTTTTATCATTCGCCCCTATCGGCTCTAAATTTTCAAGCGTTTTAGGGTCAATGTTTTTAGGATAAACGCCAGGGTGAAGACGGAAACTATTAAGATAGGTATAAGGACCAATGGCTTTAGTCGCAGTTGCTACTCCCACTAAAGCGGCATTATATCCTTCTCCTTTTAATTCTAAATGAAACCACATCACATATTTTTTTGTTTTTTCATTATAGATTACTTTTGGTCTCTCAATCTTACACCCTTTTTGAATATCACTAGATTCGTCATCCTCAGCTGCTAGAGCGACGCCTCTATTTGTCCAATTATACAAATCTTTGGAACTATAAACCCGTATACCAACCAAAGTATCATTCCCGCCTGCTCCAGCAAGTTTATGTGAACCAAACCAATAATAAGTATCTCCAACGACGACCATCCCACCTCCATGAGCATTGATATGCACCCCATCGATATCCAACCATTTATCATTTCTCGGTTGAAAACGGCTCTGCTTGTTTTCAATTAACCCCTCATCCTTTCCACTCGTCTCTTCATCAGTATTTTGTGGATTAAAAGTTACTTTTTCTTCTTTACAAGAAATTGATAAAACAACCATTAGAATAAATAAGTAATGAATGATACTAGTTCTCATTATTTCATAGGTATAATTTTATAGGTATAGCTCATCTCTTTGGCTGGAATTTGGTATTTTTTTAGTGGTCTAGCACCCCAACTCGTATCACCACCAACGCCCATCATTTTATCATCAATATTGATGTTTACCAGTTTTCTTTTTGTAATATCTGACATATGTCGCTGTTGTTTTACTTTACCAGCATCAAAATCCGAATTGTATTGATGGTGCGCACTGAAACCAAAAGGCTTTGATGCGACTATTTTTATACCTTTTCCAGAAGAATTGGTGAAAGTAACCCAACGAATATCTGTTTTATACCCGTTTTCTTGTGGTCTAGCGTATGCAAAATATAAATCCTTAACTTTGGCATGGTACTGTCCAATGAAAGCTGCTGTATTTCTATCGATATAATTTTCTTGAGGTCCTCTACCATACCAATTTACATTTTGATACTCCTCTTTGATAATCAAATTATTACCAAATCTTGGCATATTAGGTAGTTTTTCTTTAAGGTTAAATAAATTATTTTGAACATAAAGATCGCCGTTATGCGATATATAATACACGATACTTAGTTTTCCCATTTCTTCAGGCAAATCATAGACAAATTCTAATTCCAAATTCTGCTTAACCTTTTTGTTTTTCAATGATGTTATTTTCAAAGATTTATTTTTAACGCTCATTTTCTTTTTGCTTTTCGATGGGTTTACTTTCAACGAAAAACTATTGCTTGACAATTTGGTTTTTACAAGCATTAGGTCATCAGTCGCTGTTTTCCAAACGCCAAAATGTTTGGGCATATTAAACCCAAAATCATTATCTGTAGTGGCTCTCCAAAAATTAGGTTTGATGCCTTGCAACAAAATATTGCCTTGTCCATAATCTAATGTTTTGATTTGTCCTGTTTTCAAATCAAACACAATATCGACATCACTTGACTTGATATGCAGCGTCTCATCGTTATTTGTGACTCTAAAAAATGATTTATCAGTGGGTTGAACCATCATTTCTTTAGGGTCATATTGACCTATTACAAACTCTTCTTGTGCCAAGACAAACCCTTTTTTCAATAATTCTATGGATTTATTTACGGCGGCATATATTCTTAATTCGTACTCTGTTGTAAGATTAATATTGGGTAAATTTAATTTGCTGAAAGTGCTTTTTTGAGGGTCAAGATTAATCGCTTCGATATCTCCTTTTTTCATGGACACGCCTTCTTTGAACAACTCCCAAGAGAAATCAAAAGCATTGAGATTAGTGAAAAAGTATTTATTTGAAATTTTCACTGTTTTCTTTTCAAAATCAAAATCAGAAAATCCTATATTCTGATAGACTTTCTTTAACTCTGCTAAACCTGGGTGTGGTGTACGGTCAGGGTTGACAATACCATTTAAACAAAAATTCTTGTCATTCTGAATTTTCATGGCACCAAAATCTCCTCCATAACCCCAATATTTTTTTCCATCTTTTGTTTTGGCTAAAATCCCTTGATCCACCCAATCCCAAATAAACCCTCCTTGTAAGACATCATATTTTTCTATCACATCCCAATAATCTTGAAAATCCCCTAGACTATTGCCCATAGCATGGGCATACTCACACATAATCAAAGGGCGCTTAGGGTCGTTTTCAGCATATTTTTCAAGATGGTGAATCCGTGAATACATAGGTGCTTGAATATCGGTATTGCTGTAATTCATTGCCCCTTCATATTGTGTAGGACGTGTATTATCCATCTTTTTTAACCAGTTATAAGTCGCCATGAAATTATCACCATTTCCAGCCTCGTTACCTAGTGACCAAGTCACAATACTAGAATGATTTTTGTCCCGATCGAACATACGAATCGTTCGATCCATGTGCATGGCTTTCCAGTCAGGTCTGTACGCAGGATGTACTTTTTGGGCTTTTTCGTTATTGTCCAATCCTTGATTGGTTGCACCCATGCCATGGGTTTCTATATTGGCTTCGTCAATGACATAAAAACCATATTGATCTGTGAGTGTATAGAAAAAAGGATTTTTGGGATAATGACTACAACGTATCGCATTGACATTATTTTCTTTCATCAAAGTCAGGTCTTTTAAAGTTAAATCCTTGTCTATGACATGACCAGTGGTTTCGTCATGATCATGTAGATTCACACCTTTGATTAATACAGGTTGACCATTGACCAAAAACTGTTTATTTTCAATTTTAATATCCGAAAGCCCACCTTTAGAGAAGTGGCTTGCATTCTCATGCCTTTTTTATCTTTGAGTGTGATAAGGACAGTATATAGATTGGGGTTTTCTGCAGACCATGTTTTCACACTCATAACAGTACTTTCAAAATGTGCCTTACCATTCATGCGAGGCTTTATTTTGATTGTCTTTTCAAATGATTTGATTGTTTTTTCACCATCTAATAATTGGACGTGCAGATTAAATGTTTGCGTTCTTTTATAATCGTTTTTTAAATCAAGATCAAGATTAAAAACACCTTGCTTATAATCTGCAGAAAGGTCTCCATTCAAACGGATGTCTTTTATCACCATAGACTCTTCTGCTCTTAGATAAACATCACGTTCGATACCACTTAAACGCCAAAAGTCTTGATCTTCCATATAACTGGCATCTGACCATCTTAGAACTTGAACGGCAAGTTGGTTTTTTCCTTTTTTAAGGTATTTGGTGATATCAAATTCGGCCGCGGTTTTGCTGCCTTCATTATAACCCACTTTTTGTCCATTTACATAGACGTACATAGCACCGCTCACGCCTTCAAAATGAAGATAAACAGCCTTATCAACCCAATTTATCGGTATTTCAAAATCTCTTTTATAACTGCCCACATTGTTCATATTATGAGGGATATAAGGTGGATTTTTTGGAAATACATATTTTACATTGGTGTATATAGGAATTCCAAACCCTTCCATTTCCCAATTGGAAGGGACTTTTATGCGATCCCATCCTTTGACACTAAAACTTTCTTTATAAAAGTCTTGCGGTCGTGCTTGTACACTATCCGCATAATAAAAATCCCACGTCCCATTTAGGGTTTTGTAATAGTCAGAATTCCGCCATCCTGTCGCTTTTAACGCCATTTCTTGAGACGGGTAAATATAAAAAGTAGACCTTGGTTCTTCTCTATTGATTTGAAAAATTTCAGGATTTTCCCATTCAGGATTTTCCCATTTATCAGCTTTATAAATGGGTCTATTGATCTTTTGTTGTCCATTACAAATAGACAAAATAACGAGGCAAGTGATTGTAGCGAATAATTTCATGAGTTTCATTTGATATATGTTTAATGTGTATTCAATATTAAATATTTTTCACTAATTTTTACGCACAAATTGGGTAAAAATTTTTGTCCCTAATTTATCAATATTAGGTGTTTTGACACCTTTGGCTCCATTAACGCCAATATCTCCATAACCTAAATCATCAACATAAGTGATGATGATATTGGGCTTTTGTGCTTGCACTCGATCAAATACACCGAAAATCAGAATGATACAAGTCAAAATTGAGAATAATACACCGTTTAAATTTTTTATGAACACAAATTGTTTTTTAGATTATTTCTCATTAAAAAGGTTTAACACAGCCTGTGCATCAACAGAAATTGTAGGATTAAAATCTTGTGTCAACATATATTGTTTCAGGCTATAAAGTAACTGCTGTGCCTCTTTCCTTTTTTCTAAATGTGTATGCAAATCAATACCAGAAACGAGTAATTTCCCTTTACCAACACTCACTTCAAACAGCAAAGCGGTCCTTCGGTTTTCTGACCAATCATCAATAATTCTTACGATAGGTGTTAATTCTTTTGTGAATTCATCCAAAACAATCGCATTAGAATTTGACATAGCATCCCACCATTGCCAATTGGAATGATACTCAGTCGGAAAATACGTTAAAGCAGGATGTTTGGGGTTGCAAAGTATCCCTAAAGTATGTGGTGCCTGATTTTTAGTCCAAGAGGTATTCCAAAAAATGCTCGAAAATCCCACCACAATATTTCCTCCTTTATCAGGTTTGACATCACCCTTGGTAATATTAAGTAATACGTTTCCCCCTTTTTCTAAATAGTCAATAATTTTCTTATCTAAAGCGTTAACTATCTGCATTTCACCTTTATCATTCAAAGTTTTGCGTTTAGAGGGGTAAACCCAAACATCCCATTGATTAGAAAATTCTGAAACCGTCACCACTAAAGTCAATTGTGTCGCTTTTTTGATTTTCGACAGGTCTAAATCAATATTACCTAAAGAAAATCCATTGCCCCAAGGTATCGTCGTTTTCTGAAATTGCCCTTTGAAAACAATATTTTTTTTAGAATCCACCAATTTCCATTTTGGTGTAACGCCTTTTAGTGGTTGAGAACCATAGTGTGCAATCTCGATAGAAGCTGAAAGGCTATCAGAATTCGAAAAAATACGTTTTTTTAGTCGCGCTAATGGGACTGTTGGACCTGAAAAGCTTCGGAATTCTTTCGGTGAAATATAACCTTTTTCATCCCAAAAAGCATCCAAAACACCCACTAAAGCAGTGCCTTGACCAGGAAAATCATGTAAGTCTAAAAGCTGAAACCCACCGAAATCTTTGGTACGTAAAGCCGCTTCGATGTCTGCTTTATAACATAAAACTTGCAGTTTTCCCGATGCCAATAATAAACTGTCTGATAAATGTCCAAGGTGATTTTTTTCTAATGTTTCCTTGAAAATTTCTAAATTTTTTGGTTTCAAGACTCCTGTATATTTTGGCATCTCTTTAAAGTTGGGATACACGCACCACTGCCCAATCTCGTGAGACACTATAGGCATTGTCACCTTGTCTACTTGTTTTTGAAAATCAAATTCGGTCTGAGGAGGCACTCGGTTAATGATACTCTCGACCCCTTGTCCCCAATGTTGAATTCTAGGTTGAGTAGAATTGAAATAATCTGCATTGTCTATGAAAGGCCAACCTGCAGCACTTGTATACATTTTGGTTGCATCTATATTTTTGAAATGACGAACAAAATCAGTCAAATACGATTTTTGATTCTTTCCACTGGGTTCGTTTCCATAAGCCATCATAACAAATGAAGGATGATGACCATAGGTATCTAAAATATTTTGAGCTTCTTTATACAGCCATTTATCGATGGGTTTTCCATCTCCAATTTTTGTCCAAGCAGAAGCCTCTATTTGTAAATAAATGCCAACTTCATCCGCCGCTCGAAAAGCTGCTTCGGGGGGACACCAAGAATGAAATCGAACATGGTTCAGTCCGTGTGCTTTAATGATTTTGAAAATACGCAACCATGGTTTCACCGAAGTAGGGGGATAACCCGTCAGTGGAAAGATAGCACATTCTAAAGTGCCTCTTAAAAATACTGGACGACCATTTATTATAAAATGTCGCCCATCTGCTTCGAAAGACCGCATACCAAAAATTTCCTTTTTCTGATTTTGACCAACTTCCGTTTTCAAAACTAGGGTCATCTCGTAAAGGTTAGGGTCAAACTCGTCCCATAGTGCCACATCCTCTCCCATGGGGTAAATTACACTTAATTTGTTAGTGCCATTTATAAGTGTTATTTTTTCTTTTTTTTGTGGCAAAATATGGGTTATTTTCTGCAAAGAAATCGCTTCAAGAGACAAAATCCCTTCTTGTCTTTCCCCTGTTTGGTTATCAATTTCTATATTTGTGGTCACTAATTTTCGCTCTACATCGGGAATTATTTTTACTTTTTGAATAAATGTTTTAGGCGTTGCTTTTAAATACATATCACCGATAATGCCATTCCAATTGGTCTGAGTATTATCAGTCACACTATGGGCATCCTGTCCTACATCAATATCTTTTATCCTGTTATCAATGCGCAAA